>JABWIB010003787.1:28649-39482 GCA_016617825.1 Platyplectrum ornatum
TGGTAACCACATCACATCAACCACATCACAAAAATATATGATGTGAAAACATTAAACATATATACAAATATGGGACATGCCCAGAAGTAAAATGCTTTTTTATACAATACATGACATGCTGAGGCATAGAAGTTACATTACACTTGACTTTTAAAAATGGAATATATCCAAATGTGTGACCTGAAATGGTGCAATAAAAGTTTTCTATACAATACTGAAAACTTGGTGGCATGTCGCAAGGTAAATTCCAAAGGCATATAATGCAAGATAGAAACTGAGAAAAGAAGACAGTCTGGGAATACACTCCTAATGGTACATAGACTTAGACTAAGTTTAATCATTCTGAATTCCCAAATAATTATGGTTTGAGGGTTAAGATATTGTGTAGGGTGTGGAAATTTCAGATATCGCAACTACAGTATGGGCAAAATAATTGACACGNCTGTCAAGGGAAAAATCTTTCAGAATATTGTACAAAATCACGCTGTGATGAGAATTGTTCTGTTCTATGGCCAGCTTTATATACTCTTTTCTGCCTTAGCAGTAAAAGTGTATTGGATTGACATGATACATTGAAGCTGGAATCTGTGCCCTGGACATGGAAGCTGTATCAATATGTTTCAGAAATGTTTTTTAACCTGAGCAGATATCATAATAATCACCATGATTCACACTGGTGTGTTAAAAATCGATGATTCATCAGTATCACTGATACAAAATGTAAGCTGCTATGTCTGTGGACTGGAACCAACATTAAAAGTGGGATGTCATTGCATTCCCCATCTTTCCTAAGTGTCAAAGGGACATGGTTAGGGTGAAATGAATTGGGAAGGACAAATGCATGTGCATGAGTGGAATGCAAAAGGGGATAAAATGTGATCTAACACATGGAAATGAGAGGAACTCTGTGAGGTATGAACTGGTCNTATAGTTTTAATATCCCAAAATCAACAAAGCTTAGCCATACTGTCCCTCTTTTAGTGAGACTATACTATGATGCCTCATATCAATATGTACATTTGTGGGTAGACCTATGTCATAAATGGTCTTTTGTATATCAAATTTTCTTTAATATATGCCTTGTTAGACGCCAATTCATTGAATCACTATTGTATTATATGGCATGGGAACAAGTACAGGTCGTGCAGAGGTCTGTGTGGGTGAACTTCCCTCTTGCCTCCAGCTTTCGTAAGGGAATAGCAGGGGTTAGCAGCGCCTTTTCTGCTATACCCCTGCCTCAATTGACTTGCACGGATCAGAGACCCATGTGACTACTGATCTAATGTGAGAGGTTGAATACAGCGATGAGGAACAACAATGGCTCAGCAAGATAATGCAGGTAATTGAATGGATTTTTCCTGGAAAGGTTCTTTTCTCAGTTCTGGTGGTTAAGCACCTGGTTACCGTACAATACTCCAGACACTGCAAAGGATTTCAATTGAAACGGGAAAATTATTTGTTGCAGCGTAGAATGGCAATCCATGACAATTATTTGGAGAACTCAGGTAGAACTCAGGTAGTAATCAATTACTATGCAGCAAAGCCAATAAGTTGACTCGATATGAATTAGCATGTGATGTGCTGCAAGCCTCCATGCTGGTCCAAAAATGAACCACACCAGAAGAGAGGTGCAGAATCCAAGCCAACAGGGCAGATTTCCACCAGAGTNTATGGATCTGGGGTTGAGGCTCTGATTGAGGCTCATAGTTTGACAGTGCCTGTAGCTACCTCAATATAAGTCTTGGTGATTGGATGTATGTCAGGACAGGATGGAATCCCTGTACAGTCTCTGTCCTGGCAAAAGTCCCTTAGAGGAGCACCCGTCCCGAAAAAGAATTCCCCTAAAGCTCTTGAAAGTCCCTACTATAAAGATGAGGAACAGTTACAGGGTGATGGCAGAGNTTGCTGGGTCCAGTAGTGCGGNAGGGATGAGCANATGAGCACTTGTGGCTGGCTGGTATCTGTAGTGCTGTAGGAGTGGTCAGGTGAGCACTTGTGGTTGGCTGGGACCAATAGTGCTCCAGGATTAGACAGGTGNTCTTACCGTGTGTACCTAGCTTTAGACAGAGAACAACTGCAGACTTGAATCCAGCACCTGGTCCTTCCACACTAGCAGTGTGACAACAAGGAACAGGCAAGGAGTGTTGGAGGTGAGGGGAATTCATACCTGCTGTGGAGATCAGATCATGTTCCTTAGATTATTNATTTTTTTGTGATTTAAATATTATAAAAAGAAACACTTAGTACAAACAATTAGCGATAGAAAATATGACAGGGAGCATTGCCAAGGGAATTATAATCTGAAAGGAAGCAAACACACAAAACTATCAGTTGCAATAGGTTATGTAATAACCACAAAATATAATGTTCTTGCCCTGAAAAACAAAAACTGGGGAAAAATATTAAAAAATGTCCATCTATTCCATCTATATACAGTAGTCTATGTAAAGGGTTATTTATAGCATATGTACTTTGTTGTACAAGTATTTATCATCACTGAATGTTTAGACCTGCCATGGGGGATAGAGAATAGAGGAGGAGAGTTAGGATTAGGCTGCAGGGAGTGGATGGAGGATATAATGGGAGGGTTAGGGTTAACAGTGTCTTCTGCAATTTGAGTATGCCGGGGAACATTCTTTCTTCTTCCTCTGTCTTTGTGGCACAGGCATTATGAATGAGCCCTGTTGGAATTGGACCTTTTGAAGTGGTAAACCAAACCCTTTTTAAACCTTGGTTTAATGTTTATCAGCAGTAATGTGGCCAGTACGTATAATTTGTATTTGTCATTAGTGGGCATGGTTTGGTGTCTAATTGTGTTGTTATTAAGTCTTTGATGATCTGTTATATGTTTCAATACAATGTATAGTGTATATATATCTCTCAGCTATTATGAAACCTTAATGGATAAACATAAAAAGACTGGATCCAAATTNCAATTTTTCAGTGTTCAGAAACAAATTGAAACGTGTAGGGATCTTCTACTGGAGACCTGCTCTATCCACACCTCTGAGACATTACGCTGCTAACCACTTCCCATGCTTTGACAGCCTTTGAAAAAAAATATTTTACTGTCCTTTTCCCTACTTACATGAATATAAAATTACTGTGTTCTGGATTGGTACATGTTTTGCTAGAGCAACTCTACTGTACATTGTAATACCAAGTCTACCCCTTGGAAGCTGATGGGAGTGTCACTTTNTTAAAATCTGAATAGAGCAGATGCATAGAAAAGAGGGAACATTCTAGTATGGATCCAGTCCAATATCTACCACATCACTGATTTGTCAAACAACATTAAAAGCTTTGATTAACTTTAATAAACAGAACAAAAAGACTAGTTAATTAAATAATACTGCAGNTCTGGTCCCTCCTCCTTAAAATCACTTTGGTGGACAAAACAAATCATATAAATCTTGACAGGTGGAAAAAGGATAAATTTCCAGTTCACTATAAAACATAATATGGTGTTGATATATCGTAGTGGATATAAAAAAATTATTAAGAGTAAAAAAACAAGGAACAAAATAAAAAATTGTTGCCAAATAGTTTCATATACGCTTTAAAAATGATTCACATTGAAAAACAAAACAATTTTCATTTGAGATTTCTATCTTGTATAATAAATACAGTGATAATCTATGAGGGCCTTCCAACTCACAGTTTTCTCTTATTCTATGATACATAAAACCTTTCAGCGTGGCTCTATGTGCAAGTGCCAAATTGTAAAACAACCTTAAACGACAANTTTTAGGGTGCAAATTGCATGTTTGCCAGACTGTTAGCTTGTTTTATGAACCGAAGAATGTTCAGCTCCAATAACTACTTTACAATCTCTATACTAAAAATTCCAGTANCAGATTCAAGCTTTCAGTTTCAATTTACACACTGGACAATGTGAACTCGAATCTGATTGGTTGCTATGGGCAACATCTCCTCATTTCAGTCTCACTGCAATCTCACCACTTAGTAAATATACTAAATTTACAAAGCAGGGACATTCCTGAGAGACTGAAAAGTGGGGATGTTGCCCATAGCAACCAATCAATCTCACATTTTCCGGTATGTAAAATGAAACTGAGAGCTAGAATCTAACGTCTCTCCTTTGCCATTTGTTTTCCTCCCAAAGAGCCATAAAATGCTAAATAAAAAAGTGAATGCTAAACAAAGGAAAGAACAAAAAATTGTATTGGAAATAATTTCTTATTTTCTTAGACCTTGAACTGTACTTGATTTATTATGGTTTAATGTCTCACGTAACTTTTACAGCTTGACTGATTTTTAACCTTTAAGCATGTGAAAGTTTCATTTTATTGTCAACTAATATTTCATTTATTATTATTTCACTCTTGCAATGTGACATTGACCACTACTTCTTTAGCATATGGAAATTAAACCTTTAAATAGAAATGGAAATGGAAGGAATATGGGGAGACCCAATAATTGTTATGTGCATAGTGCAAGAAGTTCATCAGTGGGACAGAGACATAATTAGGTTCTGTAGCTAAATGTTCACTTTTACCTGGTCTGGCATCCATTACTTTTTATTTGTGTGTTTATTACAAAAAGGCCAAGGTGCATAATCATATTGGGCAGGGTGCAGAATTTCCCTGAGGGNTCGTCTTGCACTAGGAAAAGAGATGCTAAAGAGTCATAGTGCTACAACTGAGCCATTGTGCTGCCCAAAACTATAACGCTCTGGTGAAGTTCTTTGTTAATGGGTGGTCAAATACTCAATAGAAGCCACTCAGGAAGCATATGCACTGGTGATAGAGGTAAAGAGAAAGAGAAGATGTACTTGTTCAGGAATGGCAAAATGTCTGCTNAGAGATGCCAAAAGGGCCCTCAGGGTTTTACTGTAGGTAGTAAAAGAAGTTTTAATAAAGTACATTTATTTTATACATGCTGATAGCCACTATAATTCCAGTGCAGGTAAAAGTAATCTCCTTGGAGTCTGGATGCAATAAAACAAAACAGGAAAATCTGCAGTTCAGCCTATAATAACATTGTAGAACAAGCAGTGCCTTTATAAGTACATGTGCCTTTGTGAAACCTCAAGAGGATTAGTATTGGGAAACCAAATACGTAGAAAAATGGTAATTTGCAGACAGGGTCAGTTATAAGAAATGCAGAATTAAAGCTTGTATTATATTGTTACTGATCCAAGTTTTTCAGGCTATAGCCAAGTATTTTAATACACAGTACCATAAGCCATAGTGAATGAACCCTCTGGGAGGTGATGTTTTAAATAGTTAAACAATGCTTGTGACTTCCTAGACTTTTTTTCATTGTATTTGGGAGACAGATNATTTGCGTCCTTCCCCATCATTTATAAAACTCACATTTCCTTCATTTGTTAAGGTGAGTCTTGCTGGCGTTTGCTAGACAATACTGTAACGGCTACATTAGGACTCCAGTCAGCTTAGATGTGCTGACAGATCCTGGATACAATATGGAGAAAGAAAACTACAGACAAGAGTATTGTCACAGACATGCCTCACCACAGGCCATTCCACCAGTGTGATATCACGAAAGAGAAAGTACTGGGAAGCTATTGGCAATCNTGAATGCCTTAACACATTGCTTTCAATCAATCCTCATCTTATTCTTTATTCTTACTTGGAGGATATGTTTTATTTATTTATATAAAGAAACAACATATAGTATTACTGAAACATAACCTTTGGACAAAGTGAAATGTGAGTGTATGTAAGAGATGCATAAATCAAAAGGGTCTGTTTATATGGCAAAAATCTCATACTTTCTCAGTGTTCTAGTGAAACTGTTACAATTAATGGTACATTGATTCTAAAGGGCTGCATGTCATTTAAGTGCGTGTACTCATTTTATTTATTTTAAATTACCTACAAGCCGACAAGTAAACTAATGTCACACACCCAGATTCATTCTTAGTACCAGATCCAAACTTGCAATGATAACAGTGTGGTAAGCTGCACTATTCAAATTCCCAAAACTATGAGGAGGTGACCAGATAATTAACCTCACTCCCTGAAGTGTTTGACTNTCTCCCTGATGCTGATTCAGGTCATTATGGCATGATGACAGAATGTGCAAACTGTGTCCTATGTCTGCGCATTAATGTATAAGGATGAATTTTTTTGGCGAATGGTAATGATCTAAGACAGNCTGATTTCAATAATGGAGACAGAAATGGACTCTTGTGAATCAGCTGTTAAGATACACCCGTTTGACGGTTCCGCAGCACGTTGATGGCATTATTACAATCTCCCTGATATTAATTTACAAAGTTGCCAATTATGTTTTTAACGGATAATAATGTTTCATTATTGAAAGGGTAAATACTTCATAATTCATGTCATATAAAATCAATAACAGCAGTCACTTATATATGGTAAAAAAGAGCCACCTTTCACTCGCTGACTAATAAATTCATTAAATAACAAAATTACAGTCATTCCAGTGTTTTTCAGAGCATCTGTTCTCGCTTTGTGCTACTACGGTAATAAGTTGCTTAGGTAACATTGTGATACACAACGTACTTCAGGCTCTGTTGCATGCCGTTCTTGTAAATGACTTTTAGCTCATTTGTCTTAATTTTCTCAATTACAACGTATAATTACAATTCATGAATTATCCATCACTCAATGCTACTGTTATGTCTCATACAGGATGTAAGGCGTACATGATGAGAAGGCTTGTTCCAGGCTTGTTCCATCTTACCTGGGATTTCTACAGAACCTTTATATGTTTTTTTATTATATTTTATTTCTCATTTTAACTCAACATGGGGAGATGCTTCTCCAAACCTAAGCCAGGTGAGCACATATTAATGTTAGTGTTGCAGTTCACATGTCATGCTGCCATGTACAATGAACCAGGTCAGATTTACAGGCTCTGCAGGGCTACCACTGGAAAGAATGTTAATTCTGCACTCTTGCCGGGAGGATTAAAGAGTGCTCTAAGTTACAACTAATCCAAGGGAAAAGGTTACTTTGCTTTATTTCACATACAGAACATCCAGCTGGAATGAGCACATCATGTCTTCTATAATGAGCTTGGACCGATATAGTTTGTACTTTGCAAGTCTGGGCCAAAGTCATGATAAAATTGGCAAATCCTTTCAGCCTAGTAGCAGTGGGGAGTAGTTTGATGTTTGATGGCAGTTGATGTTTAATTACAATTAAGAAACAATTATTTTTAATTGAAAAGACAAGTAACTAACTGTTTCAAACTCTACTAATTAAAATAGCATAAAGTGTTTTGCAAAGCTTTTGGGTCTTTACAATTTTTTTTTTAACGTCCTCTACCTTTTCCAAAATATTAAAGAGCATAGAGCATTTTAAATGTTGAATGCTGATTTTGGATGCAGTGGGCTTGCACTGAATTACAAATAGAATACTATGTGAATGAAAAATNACTGTTTGTTTTCATAGTTGAAGTAAAAGTCGAAGTCGTACTACCGGAGAAGGAAAGGGAGAAAGAAGAATTATCTCCCAATGGAAAAGCCAGCCCTCTTGCATATAAAACGAATGGAACAACTCGACACTATCATCATGAGGAGAGGCCCATCTCCCTCAATCCATACACAAACCCNAAAGATATAGTGGAAGCCTCTGTGTGCCACGCTAAGGATCTGGAAAATGGACAGTATGTTCTAATCATTACACAGTTGTTCTATGTATAGTTGAACTATCTGACAGGGTTGGTGACTTTTGGTTTTTCCTGTACAGGAGAAACAAATAGTGGCACCATGGGGGTGGGGCGGAGAGCNTGATTTATGCAAAACACACCCAAAGCCCCATCCCTGATCGACAAATTCATGTGTTTACTAAGGGTGGGTAGGACTTAATGTCATTAATCCTGCCATCCATAGAAATGATCAGGGCTGGAGACAGTGATTTACATTGAATCACTTCCTTCNGTCCAGGTGCCGGTTCATTTGCCAACTCTCCCTGGCAGGGCCGGACTAGCCATCTGGCACTTCTGGCAAATGCCAGATGGGCCACTGGAGTGATGGGCCGCTACCATGTGCTGCTGGAGAGCTTCAGCCATCCACCAGTCACTTTGCAGACAGCCTTTCACTGATTTGCTGCCGGCTAGAAAAAAAGAAGATAACTATCAGCAGTATGATTGGTGGATAGCTCTAGGTGGGCCTGTGTGTATTAAATGTCAGGGCTGATTTCTAGTCCCAGTCTGGCCATNCTCCCTGGATATCCAAAATCCAGAATTCTCATCGATATTCCAGGAGAGCTGACAACCATTCTATATGACTGACATTATTTAGTCAGACTTTCACTACTAAATGCCCCTGTTTCAGGTTTGCAATAATTTCCATTAACAATGTATCCAGTATAGTTATTCTTTAANAAAAAAAGAAGATAACTATCAGCAGTATGATTGGTGGATAGCTCTAGGTGGGCCTGTGTGTATTAAATGTCAGGGCTGATTTCTAGTCCCAGTCTGGCCATNCTCCCTGGATATCCAAAATCCAGAATTCTCATCGATATTCCAGGAGAGCTGACAACCATTCTATATGACTGACATTATTTAGTCAGACTTTCACTACTAAATGCCCCTGTTTCAGGTTTGCAATAATTTCCATTAACANTGTATCCAGTATAGTTATTCTTTAAATTCCTCACTTTAACTTATTGTTATTAATAATAATATTATTAATTACTAATGTGTGGGATTTGGAGGATATGAAGAAGACAAGAGCAGTCCAGGGAGTGTAATATTTTATGACTGAAATTCATACAGACTCATAAGTAATCTGCCAATCAGCCATAGATTCAATTTATTAAGCAGTGAGATTTTGGAGATTGGTTGCTAAAGGCAACATCCCCACATTTCAATCAGATTCGAGCTCACATTCTGAAACTGAGAGCTCAAATCTGATTGGTTGCTATGGGCAACATCTATACTTTTATTGCTGCTTAGTACATTTAGCTCTGGTCTCTTGACTCCCCAACTGACAATTTTCATATAATAAATCTGAACTTAAATGTCATGTTTTCTCATGTGTTTTAACAAAATTGCAAGTAGAGTTTGAAAGGGTTGTACTTAGTTTGCTTATTTATTATATGTTTTTGTTTTTTACTTTAGGATGCGGGAGGTTGACTTGGGATGTGGTAAAGCTTTGCTAATTAAGCAGAATGGCGAATATTATGCAATGGGACACAAATGCCCTCACTATGGGGCACCACTAGTCAAAGGTTTGGACGTTACAATCCTCTATAGTTATAACTGAGTCTAGAATTATNAGCTGCAAACACAATCTGAGAAATAACTAGAGCTGGTACTCAGCTGGATGGTCTCACCTAAATTATAAAATAAAACTCAAGGTAACTTGACCTGAAGTTTGCGTATATTGACAATATTTCATTTTTTTTATAATGTGGAGGAGGGTTAATAGGGAGATTATGATACCTGCAAGCAAAAAAGTAGGTGCATATAATGTACTGTGCTATCAATCAAATAAACCTGCTTCTGTTTGGTCTACCACTTATACCCTGATCAGATTACATCCTCGCAAATCTCCAGGGGTTTCAAATCCTAGAGATTCGCAGGGACACACAGGTCAGCCTGTACACTACAGTGTCGGACCTCGCTTTCCAGCAAAACCCCTTCTGGCTAAAAAACACAGGGTTCTAATAATACTAATCATTCAGATTANCAGCAAAAAGCCAGGGTTTTCCATAAGTATATAAAAGTTTTTTTTTGTTTTTTTTTCAAAGTAAGATATGTTTGAAAAAACAACACTATATATGTCCTAATGCTGCAAATATACATTAATCAGGACATAAACATGACATTCGAAAAGATTTTTAGAGTATAAAATATATGTGGNATATCAAGAATTCACTATACCCTGCCTAATAGCCACGTACAGATTTCTTGATTACAGACAAGACACTGGTCATCACTTGTAAAGATGGGCACTCACTAGAATGATATTGTTCTAGTGTATATCGGTGTCGATAAACAGGGTCATTTTAATCTTCTTATTTTTGTGAGTGTGATAGTCTGGATTGTATGTTGTACAGAGAAATAATACCCACTGATGATCACAACTCAGATCCTTTGTCAGAAGTCTCATTTATCCTCATGCAGACCGGAAAAACAACATCAGAACTAAGCGCACAGAAAATGGGAGAATTCAGGTTTCTGTAGTCTCTGCGTGCCCTGTATTTCTACATGCTTGTTAAATATTTGAACTTTAAGTTCAATTTTCTCCTCCAATTAACCCATAATCCTATTACCATAACAGGTGTACTTTCTAAGGGCAGAGTACGNTGCCCATGGCATGGAGCATGCTTTAACATTGCAACAGGTGATATTGAGGATTTCCCGGGATTAGATGGTCTGCCAAAATTTCAGGTAAATTATTCAGAAAGTAAGGAAATAAGTAAAGAGATTTACATATACGCTACTTACAAAATTTTTTATGTTTAATGAGAAAAAAAATAGTTAGTGATGTATACTCCTCCTCTGGCCTCTACTTCATCTGTATTGTATTCTTGAATTCTTACTGTTGATTTCTCTTATACCCCGTTCACACTGANCTCTATTACCCGGGCAGTTCAGTCAACTGCCCGGATTGACAGAACTGCCCAGGTAGTGCGCTCAGTGTGAACACCGCTGAAATTACCACACGGGCAGTGTTTCCCAGGTCTACTACCCGCAACATAAGCAGGGTTTCACCCTGCTCAGTTCCGTGTGAACGGCGCTTGCCAGGATAATGTTACCCGGGCTGGTGCCAATCATTGGTGTTGGGTAGGGTACAGAGGAGAGAGGAGAGTGCCGGTAATACTTTGTGCTGCAGGACAGGCAGGGGCGTAGGGAGGGCGGTGC
>JABWIB010003788.1:11738-30865 GCA_016617825.1 Platyplectrum ornatum
TAGTGAATTCCCCCCCTGGACCACTATATCAATTGTGTAAAAGGTACATAATTTTTTGGTACAGTTTCAAAAGTATTTGAGTCCCAATTCATGATCTAAGACAGGGGTTGAGTCGTGGAGTGAATATATATTTAGCAAATAAGTATTTATACAAGAGGTAGGAAATATTAAAAAGAGTAGTGTATGTGGTATGTGGACAAAGAAAAGAATCAAGGAGACGCTAATGGAGACAGAATGCAATAAATCGGTGGTACTTGACCTAATTCCATAAAGGGTAACACCAGAAAAAAGGTTGNGAACCACTGATCTAAGCCATGCCTTCCCCTGTGTCGCTAACACTATGCTCACACAGGGAGGGGAGATACCTGTATATCCCCACATAAAATNAGGATTGGATTGTGTGAAAACCTAGATACTACGAAAGCTCTCGCTGTACAACTAGCATACTACCACCCAACATGCTCTACCCATCAATCCCAATCTGTGCAATTCAGAACTGTAATATAAAACAGGTTGTATGTTCATATACACACTCTGTCTAAGGAGTGGATTTGGTCAAATATCGGTATGAAAAAGTACGCAGATGATTCTAAGGAAATGGTTTAAATAATTACAATTTATTCAACGCTGTTTTTAAACCCCCTCTTATTTCCTCTCTCTGCATCTGGACATGTTGTCCATCCAATTTCTTTTCAAAAATTGTGATAACTAAACACTTTATACAAAGTGGATTCAGAATCACGTTCTTGCAGAGTCAATTCTAGCATTCTAGCATCCAATATGAACGTCCAATCAAACTCTGCTGTGTGCACAAGGCCTGGAAACAAGAGGAAGCTAAAGAATTCATATACGAAGATGTACAATCTGTGTGCCCTAATTTACGACTTCTTAGCCATCCTCACTTAAAACAGGTATGGCCTGGTCACAGCAAGGTGCGCTTTGTAAGCAGTCACTGTACAAGTTCCATACTCAGCAGATGTGATGTCGGCATCCTGTCCTGCCGTCCACTACAGAATCTTGGACATCTTTCAATCCTAGTGAATAGAAAATGACACTTTCACAGGAGCCTAGCTCCAGTTTAATATTACCACAAACATAAGGTATCATGTGATATAAGGTATCATGTGATATACCAAAATATATATGTAATAATGTAATGAATGACAAACCTCAAGCATGTCACTTTTACATACATGAGGTTAATTTCCAGTAAATATAAAAAAAATAGTTCTATTCAGACACTTATTGATGTTGGAAAAAACAGCCAAGACAAATCTCTGTAAATTATGCACCACACACCTCTTATCTAAAAACACAGTTTATTGAGGAGTTCCCACATTAAATTCTCCTCCCTTCAGTCCGGGATTTTGGAGAACACAAAGCACAAAAAACAGACATACATTATTCCAGTTGTGAAAATGTTGCGATTTTTTTTTTTAATTTATATAATTTTATCTTTAACATGTAGAGTAAAGGGTGGGGAGACCACTTTTAAAGACTTTTTATACACTTTGTGTAACATATGTGATGNATACATTCTCCTAGACAGCATGAGTATTATTGATACAGCTCCCAGAGAACACAGTCCATAAANATTTATTCTAGTATCAGTGGTCAAAGTGCCATAACAAAAAAAAAAGCAGTTGTACAGTGCTGGCTTATTGCAAGAGAGCACTGT
This sequence comes from Platyplectrum ornatum, assembly GCA_016617825.1. Classification (NCBI taxonomy): domain Eukaryota; kingdom Metazoa; phylum Chordata; class Amphibia; order Anura; family Limnodynastidae; genus Platyplectrum; species Platyplectrum ornatum. The sequence goes on from JABWIB010003788.1 coordinate 13,417, forward strand.
ATTAGGTTCGTGCTCTGTTTCTCCTAAATGCGCACACACACATACACGCACACGTAAAAAGGCTGGTCTTAGCTCTGCCGCTCATTAAACAAGGAGACGCGCGGTTTCCTCAAGTTTCCAGCAAAGTGTTCAAACAAGTGAGACTGGTTTACACAGGAGACTGATTTGCAACCCGTATGTAGTCAGAGGGAGATATGTAGTAAATCCACTCTGGAAGTAGACAGGTATATCACACACTAGAATGTCCTGCTACAATGAAGGTCCATTCTAGAACTGCACAGGTTAAATAAGCATCCATCTTCTTAACGTAAAGTCCTATATAAACCCATCAGAAATCAGCAAATGAACATGCCATGGGCACTTTACTAGTTCCCAGATGCTTCACTCACTTCTATAATTCGGCATTTGAATATGCTTTATATCNGTTATATGCATGGTATTATATTGCTGCAAAGGTCTTGGCTCCTGAGCCTGTATGTGGGTAAATGTGATAAATACTGTCTAGTTTCATATTGATGAGGCTCTCGCTGTCATTGCACATACATGATTTACATTACTTCTTTTGGTGACCTTCGTGTTTATTTTTTTTAGAACTCCTTTATTTATCCTGTGTCAACCATAGAACTTGCAAGTAGGATATGCTATAGTACTGCCTTCCCTATCGAGGTTCAACTGTCTGTTGAGCCAGATCAATACGTTTCAATACTTAGAGAACCCTGCTCTTTGGAAAGGGGCATATTATAACTTTTACTCTTCAGATAAAATGTGCACTGTTATACAGATATAATAGTCATAGTAATCATCTTCGTGCAGATACCACATTAGTAGTACTGTGTCTGTTTTATATATTAACCATCAATAGGAAAGGAACATCAATTGTCATTAGGGACAGATAAGCAATACTGATCTAGTTAGGGTCCTTGGTAAAGTAGGGGCAATGCCTAACCATTGTTATTTAGTGGCTATTACCGTCAGTGCAATGGTTTGCTCCAGACACTAAAGGGCAAAAATACTTCTTATTGTATATACCCGCACTCTACATGTGCATGGACTCTTGTATTTTCATGATTTATGGATGGGTTTGTAGAAGACAAACAATGTAGAAGACATTGTTGAAATTACATATGTCCCTCACTGGGGAATGGTTTAATTCTAATTTAAGGACTAATTCAAGACCAATTCTCTCTTTAAGTGATAATATTTCAGGTTTACAAGGGATTTTTTGAATCAAAAGTATGTAACCTCTGAATACAAGTGGAATGTAATGTNAAAATAATATAGTCTGCACAGAAGAGACTAGTAAGTGCAATGGAAAAAAATTCACAAAATAAATCTAAGGTTCAATACATCCATATTAATTAATATTGTTAAGATCTTCAAGCAATATACTTTGTAATCAATTATACGTTAAGGAAATTATGTGACTTTACACCTTGTAAATCTAAGGTTATCATCTACGTTAATCATGAGTGAGACTACTCTCAATATTTAACACTAACTTTGGAAATCGTAATAAAATCATGATCAATTTCAACTCATTTTAAAATCAGTGTTCTAATAACGCTGATGTAAAGATGTATACTTTTAATATCATGTTCCCTCCAGTAAAAACTTCCAACCTCTTCCCTAAATCTCCTAATTGTGAAAAGCTTGCTCTTCTCATGCATGTGTATCAAGAGCTCTTTCTTGTTTGTGCAAGCTGCTTAGATACGTGATAGTGGTATATGCAACTGACAAAACACTGACATATAGTAGATAGGTTTTTAAGTCATTTACTTCTAAACATTTATTGTTATGACTTATTTTTAGTTTAATATTTGCTAGACAACAATAAAAGCTTGCATAAACATACAGTAGACTTGTGCATAAATGAGAAGAGCCTTTTTTTGTTTTTAAACAAAGTATTTACGGAAGTCACAGACATTTAGTGGTGGTTCTGAAAACTTCACATCAACTGAGCCACTTAATAAATCAGATAACTCAAGTTTAGGGTGCAGTAATCCTAGTTGGGACCCGTTCTTTAAACTGGTCTCCTGTTCATTTGGTCCTTGACTTCCATCGTTGTCCTGATCATGGATTCTCCCCAGCTTTTATATTAGTGTATTTCAGTTTCCCCACACTCATCACAAGTCTTTATGTACACACTAAAGATTTCTAACATTGAATTCACAGTGATGACCCTAAAGATCTTGTATCACACCGGACAAGACTTGTCTGACGGCTGCTGACTAGACGAAGCTCCCACACTACCAGGGGCAGGGGGGTTGGACTTGGGAAACATAGTCGGCTTGGGGCGTGTAGCTGGAGGCCTTGAAGTGGGTACACGCACTGATTTAGCAGTACGGAATGAACATGGAATATCACTGGCAGAACTGGAGCTGCGCTGAAAACTAGGCTCTGCGTCCCTCAAGGACTGAGCATGAAGAGGACTAGAGGGCTCAGAATTNGGAGCTGCAACAGGGGAAGTCTTTAGGGGCTCCAGGGTGTCCAGCACCACATCCGGGGCATATTTGGCGCTACTTTGCCGCTCCAGCTCCCGCAGCTCATTAAGGGCAGAGTTCATAGTTGCTTCAATATCCTGAAAAAAGAAGGACAAGAAAATAAACAGTGTTTATAAAAGAATCAATACATTGCATAAATACATACATAAANATCTCACAAGTGGGGGACATTTCTTGCCAGTACCATCCTGTCTGGAGCAGTTACATTTCTGATTAATCATCATTAGAACAAATAACTAAGAACCGGTTTCAGAGTTGGGTAAAGTGGTTGTTTTCTGCACTATAGGTTTTGAAAAAAAACACATTTCAACAGTGCATATAAATAATAATTTTCATTANAGATTTCGATTCTCTGGCTCCTGCATTCTGTAATGAAAGTCAATCTGTCAGTAGTGCAAGCATTGTGTACCAGGGTGGAAGGTATTTAAGTAGTACAGTATGGACTTGTATAAGGCCTTATGTACATACTATCCACACCAGTGGTCGAAGTGGAAATTTAGAAGTGGGGGTATGGACATTTAGAAGTGGGGGTATGGAAACATAGGAAATAATGGAAGTCAATGGAGATTTGAAATGTTTCCATTACATCAGTGGGAGAAGTGCCGGTATGTCATACCCCGGTATACCCCCTCACTTCGAGCCCTGATCCACACTGTCTAAAAGAAAAGTTGCTCCTGGCATGTAATAGTAAACAGGAAACCATGGGCATCCAATCAGGATACTAAAAAGGCACACTTAGGGGCCGATTCAATCCGCGAAGTGCTTTTTCCCGTCTATTACNGGACTGAATGGTCAATGAGCCGCGAATAAAAAAAAAAGGTTTTCCTGCCTTGCGCAAATAGCGTAAGGCAGAAAACTTCGCTCGAAGGGGGATTGAATCGGCCCCTAAATGCCTACAATTGTATTAAGCACTGGTTTACTTACTGTATATTGGTATCTTTTGTCACAAAAGGTGAGGTATTTATTTTAACCTATATTTAATGTATGGTGCTAATATGACGATATAGGTTTGATTCCTGTTAAAACAGGCATAACCTGTGAAGTATACAAAGTATATTTTATGCTTAGAGGAGGAAAAGAAACTACAGGAACTATATGGAAGCCTGGTCATTTATGTAAAATGTAGATAGTTACAGATACATAAAGGGAAGATTAAAAAGAGAGAGGGGAAAAAAAGTACATTAAGGGTTAATGTGCCAATTTTCTTTTCACCAGGCATNCTCTGTAATCATACACAGGCAAATTAATCTGTCTGAAAAGATATGAGATANTTATGGGCCCAGACAATGAGATTAATTCACCTGAATACAATTAGCTAAACCGGTTTCAAAAATTGCATTGATCTATGTCCTTATTAACATGACATTTAAGATTTCCTCTNGTTAATATATCTGCCTATTATAATAACCTGAGCAATAACTTCTGGGTCCAGTGGGCGGTGATTATTGAAGCTTTTTGACCTTCCGGCAGCCATTGCTTTGCGTATCTGAGGACTGTCCATCCTATTTTTGAGAGATGAATGGCGGCTGATGCTGCTGACTGTGCCGTGTCCACTGATGGAGCAGCGATCTGGAGCCTCTCTGGGGAAGCTCTGGCTCATGACTGGCTGAGATGTTGGCCGCACATTTGCTCCGGGGGAAGCTGGTTCTGATGTGTCGGAGCTAGAAAGACTGTCACTCTGGCGAAATGGTCTTCGGATGCTGCCAGACTCTGGCCTCTTTCTTTGCCTGATAATGTGTAGAAACATTTGGTAAGAACAGTNATAACACTCTACCAATAATCTTCATGCAACTACAGAGGAATCATTGAAACCATTAACAGTTCATTGTGAACAACGAAATTATTTTATCTGTTCAACGTTAATGTTTAGGACTGTTGTAGAGAAATGCTAAAACCACAGAGGGGAGGGGAAAACAACAAAGAAAAGAAAGGATGGACAGGGGACATTGACCACAGAAGGAAGAGTCAGTTGCAGTAATGTTTACTAGGAGAAAGCCCGGCGGCAGTGGAATACTCAGTACTGGACATAAGCCAGGCACACACGGTAAGATAAATTGTTCCAATCTAAAGATTTTTTCAAGAGTGGGTAAAACCATGTTGAATTGCAGGGGAATTAAATGTAATTAATTACAATCAATATTACAGATGAGAGATGATGTTTCCAACACAAGTGTAATAACAGTGTAACTGTGTGCAACATGCAACAATAAAGTATTCTCCCTGCATGCACACACTGACATTCATTTTACCTCCCCTGCAATTCATAATGGTTTTACCCACTCTTGAAAAATCTTTCGATTGGAACAATTCATCTTACCGTGTGTACCTAGCTTTAGTGAAGAGATCGGCTAATCCTATAGGTTGTCTCTGTGATCAAAAGGAGTAGTGGTAGGAGAACCAGGGAACCTAAAATAGCGTAATATCTCCTGGAGGTAATCCAACATTTTTTCCCATACAGACAGGTGCTATATTTTATTTATCAGGATTTCCAAGGATTGTTCTAGAATAGATATATTTTATTGTTGCACAAAAATGGAAAGATTTTTGACCCGGGTGCCTTGAAAGAAATTACGGAGACCCTAAGTTTGCATTGAACTGAAAAATGTTAGGAACCACTGGATTATACCGGGCAGGAATAAAATGATTCGCTCTCAGTGGGCCAGATTAAATTGTGCGCAGTGTCTGTTATGTAAACTCATGTGAGTGAAAATTGTTTATTTTTTTTCTCTTACTGTAAGAAACTGAAAAAAGCGTGCTTCTCGTCATCCTGCACAATTAAATCTGGCCCTATATTTACTATGAAACAGAAAAAGAGAAAAAGGCCAAAACAATGAACTATATTGCCTTCCGTGTAATTCTGCTTTATATGCCTATTCCTAAATTGAAGTGAGAGATTAAACTAGTAAAAAGCAAAATATCTCAAATGTACCTAAACATTTTCAATAATACTACCAAAGAAAACCTTTTTTATAATTCAAATACGAAAATGGTAAAGATTGAATAAGTCAGAGGTATACAAACATAATTGCATTGATTTAATTGCATCTTGTTCAAATAAACTGTGACATTCTGGATTTGTTTCACTTCGTATAGATTGCATTTCATACAATTAAGGCACACATGTATGGAGTCACTCCAATTTCATGCTTCCACATGTTGAGAATGTATCACAAATAATGCTGAAAGGTCCTGTGAGCTTTTTAATATTACATAAATATTACATAAAGGGGCACTATATGTATTCAAAACAAAAGGGAAATATTGGATAGAAAATAGAAAGACATAGAATATGACATTATTCCNTAACAAGTTGTACTTTGTATTTCGTATGGCATGGTTGGAGGTCTCCTTACATATATCTATACCTTACCATCTACTAGTCATAACTGTTTAAAGCAGACCATTTATTTTATTTACCTACCACCACCAGGTTTGAAGGGGCTCCCAGACCTCGGCTTTGTCCCTAATTAAGGTGATTGATATTACCTGACTGTATATTATGTCTCCAATTGATTCCCTGTTCTATGATGCCGTACTTGGATTTGTTACTTATAGTGGGCAAATTGTACAATGTACTCTACACCGAAATGCCCGCAAAGTGTGGATATAGATCTATAGGATCCTGAATTTTTTTTTAAGTATGTGCACATTTATAATATTATTCCCTTTTGTTATGGGTTAATAATTTAGTAGATTTGTCGTATGCCATTTATTTTATATAGTAGTAGTTTGTGGCTTTAAAATAAATAAACTGGGTGGTGAGTTGCACTTCCAATGAAATAACTTAACTATCTGAAGTGCAGTATTCTTGCCATATTGGATATTAAAAGAGATAGAAAAGCAAGAGTAAAGGCACTCCTAGAGCGATTCTATAAAGTAATAGAAAAAAAAAAAAACAGAACTATGCTCTGGAAACTCAATTTTATTTCTAAAATTTGGTGGATTTGGTGATAAGTTCAAGTTGAAGATAACGATATAAATTATGCACAGTCAGTCAGTTAAAAGATTCATTACACCAGCAAATGATCTAATTAGTATGTCTTACTTGTTGATGTTGGCAAGGTAAATGTCAGCCACGTGACTCCCTGTGGGGCAGCTGAGGCTGGCTCTGGCTGTGACCTTCTCCTCCACTTGTAGCTCAGAACTCTGTTCTGGATCAGAACGAGGACTAGATCTCTCACTAGGAGGGTCATCACTGACAGGGAACAAGAGAAATCAGCAATATCTTTATATATATATTCAATAGCACTTTAGGTTATTATTATTTACGCTTATTTATTAAGCGCTACAAGGTGTCCGCAGTACTGTATAATGGTGAATACAGACAGACAGAATGGGTGGGGGGAAGAGGGGCCCTGACCNCCTGCATACATACAGGGAGATTGGGAATTTATTCCATAGGGGCAATTACATAGACTAGGGACAATTTAGTCAGCTCCCAATTAACCTAACCTAATCAGAGTACTGGGAGCATACCCAAGCAGACATGGGAAGAACAAAACAGATAACCACTGAGCCACACATGCTGTTACTGTGTAGGTATGCAGTTACGATCACTAGTGTGGCTTATAATAAATAGCAGGTATATTATATTACACAATGAGAACTTTTAGGCTAATTGTTTTGCATTCTCTCACTGTAAATGTGACAAAAACTAGTGCACTTACCTTCCAGATGCTGTAATCCGCCTGCTGCTGTATCCAATGCTGTTTGGATTGGATCCTGTATGGATGTACGNGACAGATTTTATATATACAGAAAAGTAACCCAGACACAATCACCATTCACTGTATCTATGGACATCCACCAGATCGCCTCACGCTACTCACTAATCAGACACGAGAAAACAATGATTTTATTGTTACTTTCTTTTCTAATGAAGAGCAGTAACATGTACACCGACTCACCATCTTCTGTGCTATGCATCTCAGAGGTCATATCCAGAACAGAATCCTCCACAGAGATTGGCTCGCTATGAGAGCTTTCACTACAGATACAAATAAAGGGAAATTAAAGCAACATTACTATCTAGAACATAAAAGTCGTCACCAATCGAATAGCAAAACCTGTAATACACCCTTGTGTCTCTAGCCCACTATCCCTGCCCTACCAAAACACAGACAGCTGTGTTGTACCGTACCAGTCCTCGCTGCCACTGCCAATCATATAGATGGGTCCGTCCAGCTCTCGAGGACCAGGGAAGATGCTCTCATGCAGCATGATGATGGTTTTGATTAACTCGTTAACATGCGACTGGCAAGACACTTGATCTTGATTGTCAGGGACGCACATTAGGGTTGGACCAAAGCAGATGGCCAGGTTATAGGGGTCCATCATATTATCATCACTGAACTGAGATAAACTGCGTAAAAGAAGATAAGAAGAGTTCTTTGTTAAAGTTACAAAATGTGCACACAATGCAAATGCTTAATGGGCCTGCTACTGCTAGTGCAGACTAATACCCCGTTCACATTACCTCAAAATGAACTGTCTTTTTTGATGAAAAAGCTAGCTGCAGTGAAAAAGCCGGCTTCTAAACTCAGTGTGAACGCTCCATTTACAAAAAGCCGGCTACTGAAAGCTGGTGTTCAGATCCTGCTTTTTGGAAGGAAGTTTTTCCCTCCTATCCGGCTTTTTCAGTCAGTGTGAACAGTAAATATCTGGCTTTCCTCTCCCATTGTGTTTGTGCAGTGCTGATTGGCTCACACAGTCAGCTGTTTCCAGCACAACAATGCCTGTCTCTCCCCTCCCCTCATGAGTAATGACAAAAATGCTGGCTTTTTCAGCTAATGTAAACGGTCCTTTTTTCATAGCCCCTGCAATTTCCACAGTTCTACACACCAGCTTTTTTAAGGCTGGTAATGTGAACAGGGTATAATTATGAAGCCAAACAATGTTACTCAAGTATGTGCAGAGGGGAGAGTACATTGACATCCAGGACATTTTGTAATACTGAGCCACCAACAATAACACTACTTATAAACAGATTCTATAAAATAACATTAAGGCGTCTGCAGGGTTACAGCATATATTGCACAAGGCTTTCATGCAACAGAAGAAAAAAGGACAAATTCATACCTGCTTACAGTAAGGAATTGGGAATGAGTGGTAGGCCTGCCCAATAACATTGCTTACATACAACACTAAAATGGCCAAATATAGTTGAAATAAAAACCACATCTAATATGATTTTAGGATCACTCAGAATGTGATTTAATGAGTTAGGTTGAATATTAATAAATGGATACCAGGTTTCGACTTTCTGGTTTGGAATTTAAGGACCATTTCACCAACAGTTTGTTATAGAACAAACCACTTTTTCTCGCTACTGCCGAAACTATAATATACAGAGACCATTAGTCATAGCCCGGGCACCTCTAACACTACCCAAGGCCCATTTCGGAGGGGTTGCATTAAGTGAAATCTTAGAGGTAGAAAAATGCAATACTTTACATATTAATGGTTATTTATTAGGCTCCACAAAATGTCTGCGCACTGTTAAAATAGAGAATACAGACATAATGGGTGAGGAAGAGGGGTGCTCCCACAAGCTTGCATTTTCCAAGAGATTGGGGATTTGATACACAGGTGCAATTACACACTAGGGACAATTTAGTCAGGTGCCCATTAACCTACTGGTATGTTTGGGAAGTGGAAGAAAACCCACACTGACACTGGGAGAACATACAAACTCCACACAGATAAGGGCCTAAATTTACTAAGTAGGGAGATTGCAGTGAGATTGAAAAGTGGGGATGTTACCCATAGCAACCAATCAGATTCAAGCTCTCATTTTCATTTTACACACTGGAGAATGTGAGCTCAACTCTGATTGGTTGCTATGGACAACTCCCCACTTTTCAATCTCACCGCTTAGTAAATTTAGGCCAAGGTCTTTCCCAGGATTTGAACTCACAACCTTAGCGCTATGCAGCATCAGTGTTACCCTCTGAGCCATTCATACTCTTTCGTAAATATGAACTAATAAGCATATCTGCACAACTCTATAGTTAATTCATGGGTGGGTAATGGCATACTCACTGATTGAGGAAGGCAAAAAGGTATCTCATGAGGACTAGCACAGGAGTGGGGAGACCAAGCAGGACTTTGCGAATGTGGGAAGCTCGTTCTTGCATGTTTTCCATGGCTGTAAAGGATAAATATATAAATCACCTCTTATTTGCTATTATTTCAGGAGTAAATAGTAGGCTAATTTTTAGAAGATATGACTTATATCCATATGCTACCAGGGAGAAAGATATTGTGATGATTCATTCCCACTTCCAGGAACTCCCTGAGTTATAGAGCAAGATGATGATCTATCCCCACTTTAATGAGCTTCCTGAAGGATGCAGTCACTACTTGCATGCTTTACTCTTAGCGCCCCTCCCCCTTCAACAAATACATCATTGTCATTAGGTCATTTAAACTCTCTGGGGGTATGACCCGCACAACCTAATGTGGAAATAAAGGTTCACAACATTTTAACAGCTGTTTATTGTTCTATCCAAATATATTCATTTAGTGAGTAACAAATATTAATGTAGTCAATGTTTTTTTTCTTTACTCTTAAGCTCCGCTATAGTATTATAAAATGTGTATATTTATTTTTATAGGAAAAAGAACCACACAGAATTCCTTACAAACACAGCTTAGGAGATCATGGAAGATTTCTTTTGGAAAAAGAGGAGTTGAGAGCCCCCGAAAATATAGTTTTAGAACCCCGGCCACAGAATCCAAATCATGGTCATTCTGATCTTCTTCTAGAGGGTCCTCTCCTGTCAAAAGGTATAAAACACCAAAGGATTAAAATGCAATGTGATGTAAGGTGTTTTCCAAGCNAGCATGGCATAGTACCGGAGTACTGCAAAGTAATGCAAGGATGGCATGCTTCCAAGAAGTGTATACTTATGCAGTGTTTATACTTAAAGGTACATAGACCATTTTAACACTCAATAGGGTAATATATACATGTTCAATAAAAGCCCTGTCCACTTAGTCTAACCAGAAACTAACCACTATAATACGGAATATCTATGTGACGTCTAGGTATAATGGGCCTATCGTAAATCATATTACCATAAGAAGGTAATAACGCATTTTATGGAAACATTGTGTTTTAACATCCCTATCATGATACATGGGTAAATAGAGACTTACTGACGCTAGGCACATTAGGACACATCTAATTGCACACATTATTCATTTTGATTATTTTATTTGCTGGGAATATCTATGACTAGCGGGAGCTGAATATTATACACCTAATTACTGCATTTCTATTTTACAAGCAATGTACAGAAACTGAAAGAACTACGATTGTAACACATCACGCCTGCAGAGTAATTTAATTTGAGGATCATTTAATGGTGTAGAAGTAAGGACTATATTGGAGTAAAAAAAAAAAACCCCTTATCAGAATACAAAGCATTTTCCTCCCATCAGCATACACAGTACACACGGTTATAACACACTGACACATTCTTCAATACAAGAGATAAATGTCATTTATCAATATGCGTCTTGCAGCAATTGGATTTTCAATCGAGATAATCTAATCAACACATGACACACTGCGAAAGATCCATCACTTGCTCATTGCATATTCCACTATCTTCTTTCTATTTCAATACACTTTTGCCTATGTCCCCTTTAAAAGCAGAGCCCTTTCGACATGACACAAGTGATTTATGCACACACCTCTCTCAAATGCATTCTTTATATCATTCACTTCCACCTGGGAGCCAGACACCCGGAATATCCCCTCATGCTGAAGACCTGAAGAAAGAACATAGTTATGACTGATTATTCAGCACATCCAAACATTTGGTAAATGAAGATAATAAACCAAAGAATAACACAAACCGTAACGACTGAGGAACCTTATGCAGCTTTCTACCACTAGGGGTATAGGTTGCTTGGAATCCTGGAAGAGAAATAGTTTTTAGTTTATAAAATTGTCTATCATCTATGTTTTACTCCTTCCAATAGAAAATAGATTACTGGGTTCATGATTTTGTGCAATAGATGTTGAGGTTATGGAACAATGGGGGACGTTAAGGTTACAGGAGGGGCAGTGGTTATGATAAGACATTGTATTTGCCATACAGTGTGCGTTAGGTAATCATGTCACTATCAATAAGCTGAGGCTGCAGGACTATTAACAGCACTGCTTCCTTTTGTGTTAGACGTCTCACTCAGACCTAGCTATGCAGTATCTCCTCTCTATGGCAAATAAAACAAGGTAAACTATAAAGGGAAAACAATATTTTGTAAGCAAGTTGTATCAGAAATAAATGAAAAAAGATGCTAAAGAGTGAATCCTAAATAGGANAAACTATCAATCTATGTTATAANCACCCCAGTCTAAAGTTTATACAGTTATTATAGCAGTGTGAAGACAGTAAAGAAGNATACAAACAGCATTCTTCGTGTACTNCCAACTAATAAGTCCAAGAACACACTGGTTCAGTCTACCTAAATGACGCAACCGCTTGTAGGTCGCTCTTATTAGGATGGTGGCCAGATTGCTGGGGAGTGTGTGGTCACTATGCAATGTCCCTAGCAATCTTANAACTTTTTTGTTAATGTTCATCAACCCGATTGGTGAACACACATCAACGGTTTTAAGAATATAAAACTCAGCATTACCTGCTTCCTTAGAGTTGACATCCGTCGACCACTGAAAGGCACAATGGTAAATATGAAACATTATAATATGACACAACATCAATTACATTAATAGGGGCCTTGATATTATATTATTAGGTACTGTAACTAACCTTGCAAGAGAACAATCTGTACGCTGACCTACAAAGACAAACACAAAGCAAATAAATCACTTAAACAAAACCCCAAAGCTGGGCACACTCAGAACGAGTACCCACTGATACCTTTTTTTAAATAAAATAAGTTAAAGAAGCCCTATAACCATTGTTACATTAGGATAGTTTATTTTATACATTTTAAAATAGTTGAGTGGACATTCACCTTTAGCACTTAACCTCTTACAAAAGAAGGTCATTTATGCAATCATTCATTCCACACTGTGGACAATTGATTACTAGCCTGTACCAGACAAGCCTGCTATGTATCTGTAACCAGGAGACTCAAAGATTGTCATTGCAGATTTTTATTGACCTTGTCAATGTGAAAGATAGGCGTCCACACCCAGTTCCCAGATGATCATCAGAAATTGCTTCTGTCAGACTTACACTCTCCTAGGGTCTTCTGTAACATGTCATGCTTGGCTTTCAGTTTCGTAATCAAATTTCGTCCCTCCAGGAATTCCTTCATCTTCTACAGAGAACAAAGAAGCAATAATTCATCAGTTACATCCAGCCACATTCTCCATACAGCCCACAGCTATTACACTTGACCCAGAAATTTCTAATTAATTTCCCAGCTTTATTATACCGATATGGATTGCACTTTAGGCAATAGATACAATTATAAAATATATTAAAATTTCTGAAAAATTCCTACTTCTAAACTCCAAATAAATTCTGGAAACTATGGTAACATCCGATTTGGACAAAATACCATCACCTGCATATATGCACCCTGTGCAATATGAAAATATAAAAGATTTACCAAACTTATGTTGCCCATAGCAACTAATCATATTGTAGTTGTCTTTCTCTAGTATGTAAGTGAAAAGCAATAGAGTTAAAAATCTTATTTGTTGATATGGTTTAGTAAATCAAGTCCAAAGGAACAGATTCAAACTTTAGGCACTATTGACTTACTCAATAGTGGGCAAAACCATGTTGAATTGAAGGGGAGTTAAATTTCATTAGTTGCAAACAGTAATTCCTCAGCAATTTAACATAGTGCCTAAAGTCTGAATCTGGTCCAAAGTCTTTGTACCGCCCTCCCATCTGGGTAGGCAATAAATTTCAAAGCTGTCCAAGGCTAGTATACTTGTGTACCTTCAAAAGTTTGTACATAAGTACAGCATTTACAAAAACTAATCATTTTAAGGTGGTATGTTTACCATTTCTTATACATATTAGATTCTATAATGATAATAGTTTAAATCACAAAAAAAAAACCCCTCTCTTCTCAAGATCCCAGAGGTGTCAGTAGTTGGAATGAGAATTTACGCCCATAGGTTGGGTTTTTACAGCACAGCATATTTCTGATATACAAAAGAACATGTCATTACAGTGAAGTAGAACTGCTCCGTCTCCTGTTGGTTGGCACGCCTCTTGGCGATACTTGGCTTGCTCATGTAGGTTTCTGACACCGTGGACTTCACAGATTCCATAGAGTTGCTATACTGGAAGCAGTCCGATACATCATAGTCCTCCACGCTCACCATGTCTTGAATGGTCTGCAGTGTAGCTTCCATTGTTTTCTTAACCTTGGAAATAAAAATGCACAGTAGACTTATACAACGTATAGTACTGAAACAAATTTCAAAAAAATGTATGTTTAAGTATTTTCACGTATGGTCTTGTCTCAGAATTGTTTTCACATTATGGGGAGTTGGGGCGTGAACAAACATAAAAAGTAGTAATAATCCTAATAGCAAACACACATATATTTGCTTCTGTGTGCTGTTTACATAGGATATCAAATAATGTTGACAATATGCTGGAAACTAGACACAGATTCTCCTAGAGGTTTATGTTATTGTGCCTGTACATAATAGTAAAGCTCTACAAGGAAGCTATTCCTCCAAGTCTTGTGCCTCCAGCCTTTTGGCTTAAAACTGGTTGCACATGGGATGACTGGCAGCTCTATAGGGACAGTAAGTAACAGCAGCAATATCGGAGTTTCGGTTAGGTTTAAAAAATTTAGATATTTTGAAATATGCAATTTATCTAATATAAAACATACCTCTTTTATCATTCAATTCTATTCCTCAACCCTGGCNCACCCAACCCAATGTGTGCTGGTTGTGCTATCAAGGTACCAAGGACAATATCTATGTATACATGGCCTCAGGCTAACGCTGTACTGCAACAATGCACAGACAGGCTCATATAAATAATTTACCAGACTCCAAAAAACATATTTCCCACCCTACCTCACTATGATGTGATCATTTTCATTATAAATAATTATTATATATGACTGATGTTTTTGTGCTACATATACTGTGACTGTAGACTGACAATTGCGAAGTATCATATTTTATAACATCGGTACTTCTCATATAAAATACCAATTAATGACTATATTGTCATGTACGGTCTGCAGACTGGATTACATATTTCACATTATGTGGTGGATTCTAAGATGTAAAAGCCAAGTAACGGGTGGTGACTGGCTTTATCAGTTTTACTGATTTGCATCCATGACCTTTGATGAAAGTAACAATGACAATACTAAAGTTTTCCTAGAATGGAGATTATAGATTAGCCGCTTGTGCGCTTGAGTGTTCATTAAGTACAAAATGTTTCTATATATTTTTCTTATTTATTTCCTATATGTACGATATTTTTTATATCCTAAGCAATTTTATATTACCCTATTTATCAACAAGCATTTCAGCGAAGTAATGCATTCTCATTTTTCCTCAGCATGGCATACATATTAATCCACTTTAATGAATGTGTCCTAATAGAGTGGAGAGGAAAGAATAGCCATACAAACACTCTCATTTGCAGTTCAAACACAAACCCCATACCTCCTCATTTTCTATGTGTAATGTGGACAGGCGACACTGCAGCTGCTGACACCGCTGAGCCAGCTCCCCCTGCAACGGCTGCTGTGCACAGAGCTGTGACATCTAGACACAAGATACAGTAAATACATTTAAATTAAACCATCCTGGAAGAGTTTTCCTTGTGATGGGCAACAGGAAGAACAAAATAATATACAACTGTGAATACATTTCTTCAAAAGACTTGTTATGTAGTAATGCTAGGTAAGGTGGCACCCTCCATCTTTTGTGGGCACCTTAATACTGTGTGTACTGGGTGTGGTAAGAAGAGCATAACATTTGCATTAAGAGCATGTACAGCCCATGTTTTACTCTGTAACATTGAAAATAGTGTAGAACAGACATCGTGTACTGAATTTCATTAAGAACAGAATATATAAAACCACTTACAGTATCCCCCATGTGTGGCTGGAACTCAAACCTCACAGGTGGGCAGAAGACACTGTTGGAGGACTCCATGAGGCGTTGCTTGTCTGCAGAAGCATCCAGATTTTCTGTGGCACTCTCCAGAGCCTCTAGTCCCTCTTGCTTTGAGTGTTGCAAGTTAAATTCGGCAGAGAGGAAAGTGCGTAGAGCACGGTGCAGACTTGAGTGGTAGCCCAGATCACAGCACTTTAAAATGGACAAGAAAGGGACAGCATAAACACCCATAGAAATAAAAATCATATGTTACCTTTAAGATATTGCCTTTTTGGTCAGTAAATGGTTATGATGACATCTGGCAGAAAATTCATTCACACAGAGTCTAAACTAGTATCAGATGTAAAACTGATCTTGCTTACACCCAGGTATGCGACTGCAAGCTTATGTTGAAGTAAAAATCACACGCGTGATTGACCTACTGCACNGAGCCAACACAAGTTCTCCAAAGATCTTCAAATATAAATAAACTCCAATGAAAGTAGACATAAAAGGAAATCGAAATCAGGTCCATTATGCAATTTGCAATGCAATGGTGTGATTACTAGGCAGAAGACTATAACCCAGTTCTTGTGATCCATGTACCACAAAACCATCCATTACCCTACCAGCAAAAATGGTCAATATTGTCTNGGGTNAGTGCATACTAAAATAAATCATTGTAATGTGTGTATGTGATTCAGAGCAATTCATGTCCATGCTTTAATGTTGTGCGTATCATGTATGCGTGTGCAGGTGTCTTAATTCTGTGTGTGTCCATTTATACAATATGAGGGTAGTAATTCAGAATATAGCCGGTCAAGGATTGCATGCCACCTGTGCCATTAGTAGTTTGCCTTATGACCTTGTCTTTTGATGGATAGAGGCTGTGTAGACTGGAAAGAATAGGGCAACCAATCAGATTCTAGCTGACATTTTCCAGTATGTCATAGAAAAGTGAGAGCTANAATCTGATTTGGTTGCTACGGGCAACCTCTCCACTTTTCCCATTAGTAAATCTAGGCTATGGGCTTTTTCTAGTATCTGCTATTGTTATCATTCAGCAATGTATACAAGTAGCTATCATACAGCATAATTACTTAANGAACAATGTATTGCAGAATGACGGTATATTTGAATAGGAGGAGGCGTAATGAATAGCATATGTTGCAATATTATTTACATGGTATTAAAAATAAAGCCAGTAAATGTGCANATTCTTACGTCAATGAGGTCAGACAAGTCGTGAATGTAGTATTTGAAGACAGACGCGTTGGTGGCTTCCAGTGCCAGTACATACTCATTTCGAGCCTTGATGGCCTTTACTTTGTTCTCTGTGTATTTGGCCTGACGCTGGAGAGACAAAACAAGTAGGTTACAATAGAGGAGACATTATGAGAGCACGAGCACTGCTGAGCGGAGTAAGAATAAGGGGAACAGTGTGTCACAGAGAATCAATGAGCAAACACACATTGGAAACAGTGGGAGTTGTGCTTCAAACAGCCCTGACAAGAATGTGGAGCAAGAAGTGACCCCAGAGAAAGAGGGAGAAAGAATGCGACTTACTGGAACATTGTACTCTAATAGTAGATTACTCCTGATAGCACAAATAGCAAACGTATTCATGCTCACTTAAAGAGGAGTGTAAAAATCACATAAAATTGCTGAGCTTCAACTTCTGGTAAAGGTGTATAAAAAATGTGAAAAAAAACCGTGCTGTTGGTGTTTTTGCTGATAAAGTATGGAAATAATAACAGAGGGGCAGTATACACAAGGGCCTACATTTACTAAGCAGGGAGATTGACTATAGTAACCAATCAAATTCAAGTTCTCAGTTTTATGTCACATACTGGAGAATGTGAGCTCGAATCGGATT
>JABWIB010003788.1:36463-46858 GCA_016617825.1 Platyplectrum ornatum
CTAAAGATCTGAATCTGGCCCAATTAGCTTACCTGTCCTCCCTAAACGCCTCAGTTGACTATGGACATTACAATTAGCTTTCAAACTAACAAATAAATCCTAAATGCATACGCTTACAGATATCTGTGGGGTAAATTTACTAAGCAGCAAGATTGCAGTGAGATTGAAAAGTGGCGATGTTGCCCATAACAACCAATCAGATATAAGCTCTCAGTTTAATTTTACACTCTGAAAAATTTGAACTCTATTCTGATTGGTTGCCATAGGCAACATCCCCACTTTTCAATCTCGCCGCTTAGTAAATATACCCCCAAGTGTACAGTAACCCGCACTTTGCAGATTCCTCTATGCATGGGATGAGACCCTGCCCCATATGTAGAAGAATCTGCATACAGACCCCCTATCTTAAGTTTTCTGCACCGACAGTGCAGAGATCAGGATCGTACCCACATGCCCCCTCTACGTAAATCATCCTTCCAGCGCTCTGGCATGTACACGCCAATTTGCTTAGCAGTTTTCACCACCGCCTGGACCCGGCCCATAGCCAGAGAGGTGTAGAAGGCGGCAATCAGACCCTGGCATGCTNTTACTAGACATGAAACATGGAAAGTGGTAAGGGGGATCCATTACAACAGTTGTTAGTCCTAGGGGGATTACTAGAATACTTTATAGCCATCCCCTTATATAAATGCTATTATNGTAACTATTAAACACTTCACTGACTATGGCAAATTGTGTCCCTCGTTATGTAACAGCAATTTTCCCAATATTTCTGACTTTTGAAAAGTGTGTAGAGCCTCTCTTTATGTCATATCATTTATATTTCATTTTACCTCTAAAAAGAAACTAGCATGGCAGCTCCAACTTATTAAAACCATTATGCTTTGAAAATCAGAAATGGATTAATGCATATACATGAAAAGTAAATATAGATTTTATTCTGTTTTATACAATATCCTTCATGGCTGCTGACTATGCAAGACATGGATTTGCTGAATTTCCAAAGTGTAAAAAACAATAGGTTAAAAAANCCGTACAGGCAAAAGGCAAATACAGATGTAAATGTGGCTCCAATTACTGAAGCATTTGACATGAACAAAGAAACTGCCATTGACTGAATGTGATATGAATGTCAATTGTTCTTTCCACAAATAGATGGATGCCAAAGAGCTTTTGTCATATTAAACTAAATAATANGATAATTTACAGTTTGCATTTTCATAGTTGTAATAAAATGTGTCAAAAGAACACCCACTTATATAAGGAGTGCTTAATAGTTTCCTTGGTCTCATTTTCCATTCAGATTCAGTCAGATTCATAAACACAATTATATCTGCATATAAAGGCGTAGAATATAAGAGAAATGGGTCTACTTTTAGTAATGTCACAGAATGAAATATCCCAGCTCTTATATTGTAACAGAGCAGAATGTGTGCGCTTTAGCACTCTGTTATGCCCATGCATGCGTATAGATCTGAATGCACTCAGGCCTAAATTTCCTAGGCTGCGGGATGTTGTCAATAGCAACCAATCAGATTTCACATCATATTCTCCAGTATGAAACATGAAATTGAGAGTTTGAATCTCTTTGGTTGCTATGGGCAACATCCCTACATTTCCCATTCTGCAGCTTAGTAAATTTAGACCCCAGGCTTAAAAAGAGGATGTTCACTCTTATTAATCAAGTGAACAGTGGATTATAGAGGTTCCCTTTCTGTGCATAGCGATGAAGTCCTATGCATTCACATACACTTGAATCAGAATCACAACCCCCCCCCCCCCCCTAAAGACTTTGCTTCACTGAGGGCCTCTGGGGGCAGCCCCATGTGTATGTATATATTGTATATTACATACATACCTATCTATCTATCTATCTATCTATCTATCTATCTATATATATATATAGATATAGATATAGATATATATAGATATATATAAAATATACATACATATTGTGTGTATTATGGAGTATGGTACCTGATCTCCATGCACCTAGCATTATACTACAGACATATGTGTTGAAGGAAATGTATTACGAAATGCAANGTAAAGTGTGCAAGCTAGAGGTAGTGAAATTATATTTTGGGGTGTATGTGTATGAAGTAGAGAAAATATATTATAATGTACATAGTGTTTGAGAGATAAACCCAAATTTCCACACTTACATTTTATATGCAGAGACGTGCATAGTATAGTATCTTGTGTATAGTATAGTGGTTAATTAGATATTAGAACGGACAAATAAGGGACTTGTTCGAAATGATCTTGAGAAAACACTAGATCTGACAGTATGAAGACAGCTGTCCACAGAGCTTCTAGCTAAAAGCCCCAAAGCTGTCCATACACTAGAGCAGGGGTAGGCAACCTGCGTCTCTCCAGGTGCCGTCATGTCCCTGCATGCTTTAACCGCATAGACATAGTTGATATGTGACAAATAATGTTGGGATTTGTAGTATGACAACACCTGGAGAGCCGCAGGTTCCCTACGCCAGCACTCGAGCAAATAATGGACTAATCATCCTAATAATCAGGCGATTGGACCAATAATTGTCCTAGTGAATTGGGAGGATACAAGGGCAATAACTGTACCACTTGTACAATTATTTAGTTTACTGACCTGCTTAAAATCTTCTTTAATCTACCCATAGCTGAATGTTAACACATACAACAAAAAAAAAAGTCATTTAAACTTCTGTTTAACATATGAAGCTATGCAATATACATTAAACAGGGCATCCATATTTATGACTCCAGCAACGTACAACCTTATAACCCATATTAAATTATGAATGAGCTGGCACATCAAAACCGATCTAATGTGCTGATTAAAAGATTATTATTTCATAAAATTACTTTATTTTTATAGTAAACATGAATGANCAATATGGAGGATGCTTTGGAAAGGAATCTCACCTTCTTAAAGAGGCGCCCAGAGTCTTCACTGACTTGCCCGAATCGGGGGATAATGTTGTTCAAGTAGATGTCACTTAAAGTGGCGTGATCCCGGCTTTCCCTCTTCACCTGGGCGAGAACCAGGTTCCAGCAGTTCACAGGAGACAGGACATTCTGATCTTTCCTGTGAGAATGACATGNACATTTAATTCTATACACAATAATGAAATAAACATATAGATTAAAAAACAAGTCAAGTGAGGCGAAGGGGCCAGTTCTATGTNTAGGCCTATTAGCAAACATTTCAAATAAAGCTGCAAGTGTAAAGGGATATTATTTCCCCATCCATCTTCGTAGGAGGTAACAGAAAAATAGACAGTACAGATTGTGAATGACATAATATAGGGGATTTGAGCAACAAAATAGCTAAGAAGTTTTATATATTATATATATATATATATATATATATATATATATATATATATATATATATATATAGCCTGAGTTTTTTTTAGATCACTGTTGGTGCAATGGCACAGAATTTACTAGATCCAGAGGACATAAAACATTTTATGAGACCTCTTTTGTTTTGGGAAAGTCGCTGTAGAAAATGATTTTGCTTATATTTACAATACTGACATACTGTACGAGAACTCATCAAGGGTTAAATGCCACTTCAGTGGGCGGAGGATTACATAGACTCATGTTATTACTGAACTCTGAACTGTGATATTCTCCAACCCCCACAAGTAAAGCATGAATTAAACTGCTTGGGATTTATTCTAGCATTTGAAAACAGATTTAAGGTCATTTGTAGGATGCAGATTAGGAGGGACACTGAAACGCTTATGGATGATTGTCTAAGACGGAGCATGTGAAATGGAGGGGCCTAACATTTCCTATTGATAAAATGAACAAGCAGTATCCATTACCAAACTCTGCCTTGACCCACTTCCTAATGCTTCTCATCATCCGTATTGTGTATGCAGTACTTATAATACATTGGCAAGCAGTATGAATTGAAGATTTACATGATGGCATAGACCCACTGACATGTATATCATATATCAGCCGTATCTTAAGGAGAAGCAGCTTCATGGGCAAATGATCACCTGCAGTAAGAGGAAAACATTGTGCCATGAGATGGGAACCATTCTGTGCCATCTGGGGGGGGGGTTCTCAGCGCCATTAAATGGACACTTGCTTAAGCGGACGCCCTGATGCTAATGACAGTCAGTGCTGAAGCTCACAGCAC
The DNA here is from genome assembly GCA_016617825.1 of Platyplectrum ornatum. Lineage (NCBI taxonomy): Eukaryota > Metazoa > Chordata > Amphibia > Anura > Limnodynastidae > Platyplectrum > Platyplectrum ornatum. Next base: position 40,611 of record JABWIB010003788.1, read on the forward strand.
ATGATCCATTCCAGCAAGTGCCTGAGAAAGTGTNATTACAGCATCAAGACCCTGGATTAATAAACCTCATGAAACGAAGGGTGAGGTGCGTCCTTATTTCAGAAACAGTTTATGTTGCTGGTCAATCAGATCCTGCCTCATGAACAAAATGGGTATGCCCAGCGTGGTACCTTACCTACATTCTTTAAACTTTGGGGCCCCTGGCTGGACTCTATCCATTCCCTGGGGATTGCTCCCTATTTTCCGCAGCTACCGGGGTCCCTTGCTTTGTATTCCTGCTCTGTCATGGCCTGCTGGTGGTAAGGGGTGTCTTGTGAGTCTGTAAATTTTGCTGTGCTCTGTTAGTGTCTTTCTTGCATACTGCAGAAATATACACGTGTTTTGGTACTGCCTTCTTGCTTATGCTAGATGCCTAGTGTTATTTCTAATGCTCCTTTACCACATATTCCTTTATGGTCAATCCATATGTACCAGTTACTTGTATAGAATTCCCAAAAATCTTTCATAAAAACTACCTTTTAAACCTTACAAAAAAAATGCATAAAACCCAAAATAAAACTGTTAATGTGGATTTCCTTGTACTTGACTGCCCTACTAATAAAATATTAAACAAATTCAGCCCCCCCCCCTTCAGAAAAACAAAACAGCATGGAGAAAAATGTGTTGTACGATAGAAAAAAAAACATTCTCCGTACAGAATAGCAATACTATGCGTCACCATGGTACTTTCTACTATGATGCTTAAAGTGACAGTCATAGGGGCACCAGCTATTACAATGAAGCTTCGGGCAAGTTTGGCAATGTAGACACTAACAAGCGAGTCTGCTTACAACCTTTACTAATCCACGGGCCACGGCGACCCTGACCTATATTTCTGGAGCATAATTCCCTGAAAACTTAATGTCTGATCCCCTGGTGCACTGTGCTACAACTGGAATCTATGGAATTCCATCCGAGTCTGCACAAAACATCTGCTGTTTACTAGAATGGTCAGGAAGAGACATATGCCAGATACCTGCCCAAAACTCATCGCACATCCCCCCCTCCCCAAAAGTCTGCGTTTCATTACAGAGAGGAGGGAAACAGATTTGTCACTTTGCTTAAATGTCAAATAAAGACACTGTGACTAAGGGGTATATTTACGATTGCAGTGAGATTGAAAAATGNGGATGTTGCCCATAGCAACCAAACAGATTCAAGCTCTCAGTTTCAGTTTCCACACTGGAGAATGTGACCTCGAATCTGATTGGTTGCTATGGGCAACATCCCCACTTTTCAATCTCACTGCAGTCTTGCTGCTTAGTAAATATACCCCACTAAGTCCTGATAAGATACAAAGCAGGAAATAAACCATTTTTATGTATTTATTTATTTTTTGTATAAATCTGTGAGATTTTGTGTATGAAATGATGTTTTCAATTATTTTTAAACTCCAAAGAGATTTCATTTGAAAGTCTATGGAAGCTGCTATGGGTGCTTTGCCTCTCCCCCAGCGTATTGTGCCCATTACAACCTACGATCACTTATGGATATCTGTACCAGACCTATACGCTGGATATCATGAGCAATATAGGGTTTTTATAATCACTGCTTTTTAAGCTCATAATATAAACATTAAAAATAAAGAATGGAAAAAAAAAATACATCTGTCTGGTCAAAGGCTAACAAAGTTATGTTTGGGGGGTTTGTTGAGTTTTTCAATAGTTATTCTCACTTGAATTGCTGGTCTTTGGCTCCACGGGTTTTAGAAAGAAAACGTTCCGTAAGTTTTTCCAGGTTTCGCGAGTAATCCATCTCGATTTCTGCTTTTTTCCGGAAAAAGTCCTGCAGGTCCTGTAGAAGCTGGGTTCGCAGATCACATTGCTGATCCAGGCATTTCAGCTGCTCCAACAACTGGGCGCGGATTTCTGAAAACAAAAACAACAAAATGAATGAAAAATGTCACAATGTATAAACACCAAGGGGTATATTTACTAAGCGCGGGATTGCAGGGAGATTGGAAAGTGAGGATGTTGCCCACGGCAACCAATTAGATTCAAGCTCTCAGTTTCATTGTACACATTGGAGAGTGTGAATCTGATTGGTTGCCATGGGCAACATCCCCACTTTTGAATCTCACTGCAATCTCGCTGCTTAGTAAATATACCCCCAAATGTCAAGTCAATGACATATGACATTTGTATCATTCAACAAAAACTAATGAAATGGGTAAATGGGACACATTACTAATAGTAATTATTAGGTATTTGATATTCTCTTCTGATGTCTGCACAGACCACGGGACACCCTGCACTTGTATCTCCTGCTTCAACTACATATTTAATAGGAAAAGCAACATTGCTTGAAGCAGGAGAGAGGAGAGTGATGGTACATGTGCACGGACAGTGGGGGGAAATGCAACTTCTGGTGCGTTTAGGTTCCTTAAGGAATATTCAGTATTATTTCTTACTGTACTGTTACTGTAACGAAGTTACACAAAGCAGTGGTCTCATTACCTAGCTACCCAGTACCATTACTAGTTAATGTTAAAATAATGCAGTAAGACCTCTTTGGTGGAAGAGTATACTATGGTGACAAAGGCTTTTTTTTTTTTTTCTTTAATCCTATTTTGCTGGGGTGTAGGCTAAGGATGCCTGAAGCTCACGTATTGCCGCAGTAGCAGTGGGTCTCAATGTGTTCCCACAGCAATGTCAGGAATTTCCTGACCCACTCAGATTTCAATGCACCAGAGCAGAGTGGGGCTCAATACTGCTTTGTTCAGCTGTGCAGAGACCATAATGACTGGATTCCTGACAGCCCACAAGACCCTGGGCATCAGACAGTCATCATCCCATGTGCCCTCAAATGTCCGGACGCACACTAACTTCTAGTCTGACAGGATTACATATTCTTACAGCACGCAAACAACCTTTTCACAAATAAAGTAATAGTCAGTTTTGTTACTTCATTGACATTACAAATAGAAGGACTATGGGCTGGATTCAGCTCGGAGTCCGTTGTATGCTATGTTCTGTGAGTGCGAGGGAAGGCCGCTCCTTTTGTATGCTTGCCAGATCCTAACTTAAGATTTTAGCAACATCTCTGGAAAACGGGTAAATCTGGATTCTGCGTAGTGTGAACATCTAGATCGGACCGCGTGAATAAAACTATTCAATATCACAGCTAATAAAAGTTGGAAGTAAAATTGATTTCTCTCTTTGAGAACCCCACATTTATCATAGTATGTTCTNTTCCCTGACCCCTTATGCATTACAGTGTTTTGTGGGGTTCTTTTGGCAGTCTATGGGTTAAAAGCTGCAAGACCGTTGTATATGCGTAGATAAACAACTAGGGCAAAAGTGATCACGGGAAGTTTTATTTTTTATCTAAATAAATGGATCTTTACATTAAAATAACTATGGTGTTATTTGTGTAATTAAGGGTGGTCATTTGGGTACCAGGACATGCTGCACCTATAGGTTCATGACGACATAATAATCAATTCATTCTAATTGTGGCTTCAAATCTTGTGTATCGTTGCTTCAATTTTTCAATTTTCAATTTTGAAAACTTTCAATTTTTGAAGTTGTTAAATCTTAATTGTTAAATAAAAAGAAAAAACCCACAAAAACACCCCCCCCCCTCCATTGTATGCCCAGCATTAATGATTGTGCAATCAAAACAGTGTAATGCACACAGGGTGTTGGCTAATGTCAAGAGATCTCAGCAACATAGAGAGTAAATCACAGTNAGTGCTATTGGTTTACCTAGGTAGAAGGGCCACAGCTTTGATGGCCAANCCCAAATAGTCTAGAGCTGAGGATCCCGCATGGGTCTGTGGCCATTATGATTTTGCTTTTCCAAAGACCAGGGCCTAAATTNAATTTACAAAACTGTGGGATTGGTTGCTATGGGTAACATCCCCACTTTTCCTATCCCGCGGTTCAGTAAATTTAGGCCCAGCACTACATAGAACAGACTAGACACAGGGTCGTTCAGGTGACAAGCTTCCTCAGCCTCATACACATGGTGCATAACATATGACTGTCAGGTTCCATTAGTTTGAACCCCATTTCATGTTATCATAAATTGTCTGTTAATTGCACAAATGTGCTGCACGCCCAAAGCTAAGTATCTATATACTATTGGGGTTTTCTTTCATTTTCTCTCATTCTCCTCCCAAGATTGTGGCTCATGCGTTTGATCAAACATCATTGTATCATCTTATATACAACAAAGCACTCACTGGACAAAAGTAAATTTAGTGCAAAAAAATAAATTAGTCAAATAATCTAANAGCACATAACCTACAACATTTCAACGTATATTACGCAGAATAAGAGAATCGCAGGCATGTCCAAGAGCTACAAATAGCTATATATAAATATAGCAGATTATGTNAGGCTTTCATGAGTATATTTTATTCTTTCTGAATTACAGTAACATTGCAATGACTTTCCCTATAAATATATACTTTTTACTGTTACTAATAAGTACTATTTTCCCAAACCTTTCATTACACTACAATCTAATTATACAGTATAAATGCATATGGATTCTCTAAAGGAGAACGTCGTGTAATTCTCTGCTGCTCCACAAGCTAAACGAAGAAGCTCATTTTAATTAACCATTAACAAAAAGGAAAACAGACATACACAGGTAAATGAGACACCTGACAATGTATGCCTTTTTTAGAGTAAAAAAAAAAAACTAAGTTGAATGACAAAAAAAAAGAATGACATCATCTTCAATACAAAACAGCTGCATACTGACCGCATGGCCAGATACCACGACATAATACTTTCCCATTTCTGAGGAAACTTTTTAGAAAAGGGAAATACAAGTTGATTACTAGAATTAGAAATTCCCTAAGAAAATAGAAATGTTCCGGTAAATATGGTTTCTATAATTGGAGTGACTTTATAGAAAAATTATTTCACTAAAAGGGTAGTTGTGGTGTGTGTGTGTGTATATATATATAGATATATATATATATAATGTTCATAATCATTATAGAATGCAATATATGCAACATATTATATTTAAAAAAAAATTATATTATATATATATATATATATATAAGCAGAACAACTGCAGCTGAAGGTAGGGGTCAGAACAATACCAGCCCAGCTCCTGAAGGCTTATATTGAACACCAAGGGCATCACTTTGTAACTTCAGTTACAGTCAAAACACAAAATGCTGTGTCTGTAAAATTTGACCTGAAGCCATTAAATAAATAAAAGGCAATATGCAAGAGCCAGAGCAAACCCCTGTGAATTGAACTACCTTTCCTCCTTTTGTTGTAGATGGAGAAGATGGCTGGAGATCTCATATTCATGGCACAACACTGAGTTTGCAGTTCTGGGTCAGACGTGGACTAGTTTCAATAATCACGTTTCTATTCTTACAATAGGATTCTTCTTTCTTAAAAGTGGATGGTGAAAATAAATATATATGTATATGTCACCATNTGTGTCTCAAAATAAGGAAGTTCTGGGATTTCCAGCTCTCATAAAGAGAAAGCTGCACAGATCACATAATGTGCACGGGGAGTGTGTGTGCGCATCTATATATTTCAATGAGGACATTGCACAGATACAGAATAGCACATTCTAGTCCCAACCTAATAAGCCTAGAAATACACTAATTACCTCTAAAGANAACCCCCGANTTACCTTANAACATAAATGCACTATATACACAGATAATAGATACCCCACNCAAATAACAGATTGTTCCTGGACATGACCATATGACAATACAGCGCACCTCCCTGGAAATACGGGACACATACCTCTCTGTCACTTCAATGAGCCGTCACATCTAATTTTAGACAAAAGCCGCTCACACATCACTTTATGCTCTAATTTCACAATTCACATTAACACAGACATGAGAGCTCAGCAAAGCCTGTAATTACCAGGCGACAGACTTGTTCCTTTTTCCAATGTCTCACAGACATAAAGAAAAAAATCCTCCTGGCATTGTAACTGTAAAAGCGGCTACACACTAGAGCAATCATCTGTTCAATCAGCTAAGTATCTGAAGAATGGCCAGCGAAAGCTCACTAGTGATACACAATAACCAATTTTCAGGCACAGTTGTGTATTTCCACACACTAGATGGATCTAAAATTTCAAATTAAAAGGCGGGGGGCAGCCAGAACTGGGCATAATGGTATATTCCATAAATTGCTGGAGCATTATCTGGAAAACAAACTACACTAACGCTTGATCAGTGTCACATTAAACATGGTAATTTTCCCTAG
>JABWIB010003790.1:0-15363 GCA_016617825.1 Platyplectrum ornatum
ACAAAGGGACTTGAATAAAATGGGGGTTTGGGTAGCCAAATGGAAGATGAGATTCAATATAGATAAATGTAAAACTATGCATTTAGGTCACAACAACAAGCATGTAACCTACACATTAAATGGGATTAATTTAGGGGAGTCTTCAATGGAGAAGGATTTAGGGGTGCTTGTAGACAATAGACTTAGCAATAGGGCACAATGTCAATCAGCAGCAGCAAGGGCCAATAAGATGATTATATGTATAAAAAGGGGCATAGATGCACGGGATGCCTGTGTCATTTTACCACTCTATAAATTGTTGGTAAGGCTTCATCTGGAATATGGGGTACAGTTCTGGGCACTACTCCATAAAAAGGACATTACAGAACTGGCACGGGTTCAGAGAAAGGCAACAAAATTTGATAAGGGGTATAGAGGAACGGATAGCAAGTTAAGACATGTTTACTTTAGAAAAGAGGCGTCTTAAGCTGGCCATCCATGAGAACGACATCATTCTCGTGGAATATCAGCACTGACAAACGGGGTGATTTTNCCTAGGGAAAATCGTCCCATCTGCGGGCCATCCTCGAGAACCTGTAAAAAATAAAAGTAGAATATACTTACATGCCTGGGGTCACGCATATACAGTGTCTCTCTGTACAAAACGGAGATGACAGCCATCGCAAGAAGGTGCCGGGCACAGCTCCGGTGCCCGGCGAAGACCCCAGGCATGTAAGTATGTTCTACTTTTATTTTTTACAGGTATTTTCTCTTTTTATTTTTTTTAAACAAACGATCATCGCTGATCAATTGGAAAATCTGATTGTTCAACGATATCGCTTGTTTAGGTTTTTCTGCGTTTTGTCGACGTTTATTTTTTTCCGAGGCCATCCACAGGTCGATTTTTACCCTAAACCCACAACAATCGTGGGTTTAGGGTAAAAATCGGCCCGTGGATTGCCACCTTAAGAGGTGATATGATCACTATCTATAAATGCATTAGGGATCAGTACAGAGAGCTTTCACATGAACTCGTTACCCATAGAACTGTACAGAGGACACATGGTCACCCGCTAAGAAGAAGAAGGAAGTTTCACAACCAGCAGATTAAAGTTTCTTTACAGTAAGGGCAGAGGAAAGGGTCCTTTACAGTAAGGGCAGTGAAGATGTGGAATTTATTGCCTGAGAAGGTTGTGTTGGCAGGATCAATAGATGTATTTATGAAGGGGTTATAGGGTTACAACTGGTAAGTAATTTATTACCTTAGTCAGGAGGGAGCTCTTGTATATTTAAACTGGATCAACTTCAATTATAAAATTAGGATCACAAAAGATTCAATATAGCTTGACCTTGTTGGACTGATGTTATATACAAAGTGGGATGTTTCAAGCCTTTGTTTTAATTTTGTTAGTGTAATGAAGGACTATTCGTGGTGTTTTATTGTTCCAGAGAAATGTGCGCAATGCTTTGTTCAAAAGGCATTCATATGCCTGGGTTAAAGAGATGGGTAACATTTGTAGGGGGTAGGGGAGTTTAGGGGCAAGAATCATCTTGAGTAGGTTGCTGCGACCTGAATATGTGAAAATATTTATCCTTGCTAAGGATTGCAAGACTGAGAACTCTGGACACTTACTAAGTATCTTGTGGCTCATCATTTCTTACCAGTGTTTTTACTGAAATAGTCTTTAGAAAATATTCTATAGAAATTGGTTATTCACCTTCCCACACGTTACAAAAAAGAGACTTCAACACCTAAAGAAATGTTGATATAATAAAATGTACAATGGCAGGGTCAGCTGTCTAGGGATGAAACGTGATGTAACGAGGAAGCAGCAGAATTCTTTTCATGGGTGAATAGTGGTGCAGAGGGTCCAATACACAGGGACCTCCCCCCACTGTTTTTAATGGTGCAAGGAATATAGGTAAAAAAAGCAAAAGCAAATAAAGAGCATATAATGAGACTGACCTGAGGTACCTGATCTGATTTTATAGTTGGTCACAATATGGTACACAACACCACACCAAACTACAAAATGACGAGAAGCACTGTTCTAGTGGGTTATGGTAAGTCATGATACTGGAGCGGGTTATCAAGAGCAAAGATAGATTTAATGTTGTAAAAATTTTCATAAACACGTTATGATGTGTAATAAGATTTGATTTCTGTGGAAAACATTTCCCACACTCAGAACATGAAAATGGTTTTTCACCTGTGTGAGATCTCTGATGTATTGTAAGATATGATTTATCTGTAAAACATTTCCCACACTCAGAACATGAAAACGGTTTCTCACATGTATGAATTCTCTTATGTCTAGTAAGTTGTGATATATCTGTAAAACATTTCCCACACTCAGAACATGTAAATGGTTTCTCACCTGTGTGATTTCACTGATGTGTAATAACATATGATTTATCTGTAAAACATTTTCCACGCTCAAAACATGAGAATGGTTTCTTACCTGTGTGATATCTCTGATGTCTAGTAAGATGTGATTTATTTCTGGGTAAAAAAGCAAAAGCAAATAAAGAGCATATAATGAGACTGACCTGAGGTACCTGATCTGATTTTAAATTTGATCATTGGTACACAACACAACACCAAACTACAAAATGATGAGAAGCACTGTTCTAGTGGGTTATGGTAAGTCATAATACTGGAGCGGATTATCAAGGGCAAAGAGAGATTTAATGATGTAAAATTTTAATAAACACGTTATCTTCATAAAACAATCAGTTTCAGTAATCAAAACTTTTGAAGTAAACATTGGTTTACCTAAAAGAAAATGGCAGAGAATGAAGCAGCCACTTATCCTCCACAATAAAAAGGATGTGTGCACATACCATGCTCATGATTTTTCACATGTGCAAACTCTGATGCCTAGTAAGATATGATTTCCGTGTAAAACATTTCCCACACTCAGAACATGAATATAGTTTCTCACCTGTGTGAACAGTCTGATGTTTAGTAAGATCTGATTTCTGTGTAAAACATTTTCCACACTCAGAACATGAAAATGGTTTCTCACCCGTGTGATATCTCAGATGTTTTGTAAGATCTGATTTCCGGGGAAAACATTTTCCACACTCAGAACAAAAAAATGGTTTCTCACCTGTGTGATATCTCTGATGTATGGTAAGATATGATTTATCTGTAAAACATTTCCCACACTCAGAACATGAAAATGGTTTCTCACCAGTGTGATCTCTCTGATGACTAATAAGATTTGATTTNNGTGTAAAACATTTCCCACACTCAGAACATGAAAATGGTTTCTCACCTGTATGATCTCTCTGATGTCTAATAAAATTAGATTTCCGTGCAAAACATTTCCCACACTCAGAACATGAAAATGGTGTCTCACCTGTGTGAGATCTCTGATGTATTGTAAGATATGATTTATCTTTAAAACATTTCCCACACTCAGAACATGAAAATGGTTTCTCCCCTGTGTGATCTCTCTGATGTGTAATAAGACTGGATTTCTGTGTAAAACATTTCCCACACTCAGAACATGAAAATGGCTTCTCACCTGTGTGAGATTTCTCATGTTTAGTAAGATCTGATTTCTGTGTAAAACATTTCCCACATTCAGAACATGAAAATGGTTTCTCACCTGTGTGGTATCTCTGATGTGTAATAAGCAGTGATTTCTGTGTAAAACATTTCCCACACTCAGAACATGAAAATAGTTTCTCACCTGTGTGATATCTCTGATGTGTAATAAGATTTGATTTGTGTGGAAAACATTTTCCACACTCAGAACATGTAAATGGTTTCTCACCTGTGTGATCTCTCTGATGTCTAGAAAGATTTGATTTCTGTGCAAAACATTTCCCACACTCAGAACATGAAAACGGTTTCTCACCTGTATGAATTCTCTTATGTCTAGTAAGTTGTGATATATCTGTAAAACATTTCCCACACTCAGAACATGAAAATGGTTTCTCACCTGTGTGATTTCTCTTATGTGTAATAAGATATGATTTATCTGTAAAACATTTTCCACACTCAAAACATGAGAATGGTTTCTTACCTGTGTGATATCTCTGATGTCTAGTAAGATGTGATTTATTTCTAAAACATTTCCTACACTCAGAACATGAAAATGGTTTCTCACCTGTGTGAATTCTGTGATGTATAGCAAGATGTATTTTATCTGTAAAACTTTTCCCACACTCAGTACATGAAAATGGTTTCTCACCTGTGTGATTTTTTTGATGTGTAATAAGATTTACTTTCTGTGCAAAACATTTCCCACACTCTGAACACGAAAATGGTTTTTCACCCGTGTGAGTTCTCTGGTGTGTAAAAAGATTTGATTTATATGTAAAACATTTCCCACACTCAGAACAAGAAAATGGTTTCTCACCTGTGTGAGTTCTCTTATGCCTAATAAGATTTGATCTGTGTGAAAAACATTTCCCACACTCAGAACATGACAATGGCTTCCTACCTGTGTGAGTTCTCAGAGAAGTAATAGATTGTGATTCATCAAAGTCAGCTATATGAACACGATTTGTATCTGTATGACATACACAATGTGTAAAAATTTCTGTGTTTCTAAGAGAGCACTCAGCAGGATTAGAGGTATCTGGAAACATCTCTGAAATAGACAGTTCTGAATGTATAATTGGGGTTACGAAGTTTCCTCCTGGAGAATCTTGCGAAATTTCATTATCTTCTATTTTACATTCTGAAGAACAGAAGAGATGTTCTCTGGAGACACAGATAGTGTTGAATCCCTCTGCTGGGAAGGAAGAAATAAATAAATATATGGCAAATCATATTTTATCATATAACCTCAACAAAATCTTAGGTATCCAGGTGCCATGGTGACTAAAATTCTGGGCCTCCTACTTGTAATAAATTAGAGCTATTATTATGAAGCAAAACACAAAAAATCTGGACTAGTTCCAGAGTAAGCAGTACAGCCAAGGACACAGCAATGGTCCCACTTTGCATATAAATCCTTTCTGCACAGCGGACCAGGCAATGTCTATGTTAGATGGCTGCATGCACGTCAGTGTCACACTTATACTGAGAGAGGAAGTGAGTCTGTTGATCATATTATTATATTTTATTATATATTATATTTTTATTATATATAATATCCTTATATTCATCTATTAAGAAAATTAGTTTTAATCTGTATTTGTTGCTTAACCATTCTACATCCAAAACCTACAGTCAGAAATAATAACAAAACTGTTAATAGTAAGCAGCTCAGTGTCTCTGCCATTATTGNACAATGGTTGTAAATACTGTAAAAGTCTCAGCTCTGGAGCATTATTCTCCATGGAAACACACAAATGGAGTGATCTCATGAAAAGGCAGCGGAAACAATCAGAATAATGAGGTGAGAAAAGGAAGCTAGGGGGCATGATGTGTGAGTGCCTATGGCTGGCAACACAATGATATGATGTGAGAAAAACACTGGTCAGATCTCCTGGCTGGTAACACTATGATATGAAGCTGGTCAGATCTCTTGGCTAGCAAGCAGTAATAAGAGCTAGTAGTTTGTTATTTCCACACAGGGAAGATGTTTTCTCCTCATCAGTTTGTAGAGGCAGATGAGGGTGTTGAATGGGAGAATGTTGTAGTGACTGAACAATGAGAATATGTAAGTATAATAAGTGTTTATCACTGACCTGGGCTAATATCTGCAGGGATTTCCTCTGCCTTACAACACTGAATACCTCCTATGTAGCTCTCTTCTTCAATCTTAACTTCAGTCAGGTCTTCATGCTAAATAAGCCCAGAACAAGAAAATATGACTTGAATAATGTCTGATTTCATCCCTTGAGAATACCCATGTCTGTGATGAGAGCATTATTATCTCTATATGGGGTAAATATTGTTGGCATAAATTATTTCCCTATAAGTGTTGGGGTCAGATTTATAAAAAAAATATGTATATTATATTATACGACTTCCATTTATAGTAATGTCAGATAGAGAAGCGCATCTTACTGATATGTACTTCTGATGCTTCTGTGGGTTTCTGTGATCTTCCTGGGTATTATCCTGTGAATGTGAACATCTATCTGAGGTATGTCTGTTACTGGATCCATCTGATGAAAGAAAAAGCGACCAAGTACATTATATATAGAAGCTGTGTATGTGGCTGATACTTAAACCTATATCCTGTATAAGAAAAGTTTCTCTTACCTGTAGATGTGAGGTGTTGATGAGTCTTCATTGTCACCTCTTAATACTTTAATATACAACCANTCCTGTACAGAGACAGAGACATTGTGACACAAAATCTGGTATTATGTAAAACAAAAGACTGCTCCCACTATAGTATTAAAATGTGACACCACAGTCCACCTCCCTTTAGTATTATGTGAAATGACAGTCTGCTCCTCCTGTAGGATAATAATGTGACACCAGTCTGCTCCTCCTGTAGTAAATGAATGTGTCATCAGTCTGCTCCCATTGTATTATACTTTTACAATACATTTTGCGCTACTTGTAGTATAATAATGTGACACTACAATCTGTCCCCCCTGTGGTATAATATTGTGACAGCAGTCTGCTCCCCCTGTGTTATTATGTGAAATCAGTGTGCTCTGGCTGTAGCATCAATCTGCCCCCCAGTCGTCAAAAAGTGACACAGAATATTAAGGAGATTAGACTATGGGGTCACAAATATTATACTTCAGGAGGAGCAGACTGTGGTGTCACGATACTACACGTTGAGCAGATTGTGCTGTCACATTATTATATTTCAGGAGGAAAATATTGTGGTATCACATTATTAAACCACATAGGGAGGAGATTGTGGTGTCACATTATCATACTACAGTGGCCACAGACTGTGGTGTCACAATACTACAATGGGAGCAGATTGTGGTGTCACATTATGAAACTACAGGAGGAGCAGGCGGTGGTGTCATATAATACTACATGGGGAGCAGACTGTGGTGTCACATTATACTACATGGGGAGCAGACTGTGGTGTCATAATACTACATGGGGAGCAGACTGTGGTGTCACATTATACTACAGTGGAGCAGAATGTGGTGAAAATTGGAATATCGTGCAACAGTTCAGTAATTTAACTTAAATTGTGAAACTAATATATTATATACACTCATTACATACAAGGTGGGATTTTTCAAGCCTTTATTTGTTTTAATGTTGTTGACTATGGCTTACAGTTTACCAAAATATAAATATATTAATATATAGGGAATATATTGGGTTGTGGTACAGGCACTGTCCCGCAGACTGGTCCTGGGAAATGGTGTTGTCCTGCACAATGATTACATTCTCTCAGAACCAGGGGCTCTCTGGTAACATTGTACATATAAGGTAATGGTCATTTTTCCCATCTGGGATTGGTACATTTACCTTACATTCCTAAAGAATGCATGTCATAGCTGGTCCAGGACGTACTAGACTATGTGCAGTGCTCCAGATCATAAATCTAAGACAAAAGAATGGCATAGTAGTCATGAGGGCAGGCCTAAATGTGTAGCGAATGTCACACAGGGTAACATGGTTGCTAGGGACAACCCCTACAAAGCCGCCCGGATCCTCTGCTCAGGTCCCTTTTTCCTGTGCCCCCCAGACTTCGCCTGCTGTTCACTCTCCTCCTGGTACTTCCCAGACACTGCCTCTCCACCACATGGATGCGGTGCCGCACTGTCCGGCTGGTCCCCTCTCGCGGTCGCAGTGGGTGACAGCCCTGCCACAGGGATTTGTCTGATACACGCTGCCTCATTGCTCCTCATTAACTGCTATTTGCTATTTATCTACTGTACAACAGCCTAGTCGCCGTCTCACATCCTGCACACAGCACTGTGATCAGGTCTCTCCACCTGCTCTGCCTATATATGGTGCTACCCTGAACATGGAAACCCCCACCCTAATGGGGAATAGCGGCTCCCAGCAGCCAATGTGACCGAATAGTTCACACCCTGACCTGCTACATATGTCCTCCAGCTCTGCTCCTACTGCTGCCGTTTAGTTTTGCCAATGGGAAAAAGAGGAACTGTCCGGAAGAGCCCTAGACATGTTCCAGATCTGATCTCCTTCAATTTCTGACGCCTTCACAGTCGCCACCTGCTGAAGCCCCTGCTCTCCAACCTGACTCCTCTACCATGGCTGACACAGTTTCCCCGAGAAGGAGGCTCTCCAACCACCTCCATGTCTAGTGAATACTATTCTACGCAGATTGGAGGCACTTAATAATCTTCCAACCAAGCAGCACTTACAGGCCCTGGAACACCGCTTGCAAGCTAGATGAGTTCCCAAATTGCCACCATTCAAGCCAAGTTTCTTAGCTTGTGGACCGATTGGTGACTGTGGAATCTAAATCTACTAACCAGGCGTGCATTTTACAGACCATGGACCGTGTTAAAGGGTGCAAGGTAGTGTATAATGTTACCTTGTATACTCCCAGTTTCTGCATGCAATAAACTCACACTCATTACATATAGATAACCAAATCACTTTACTTCTAATGAACAATATAAAGCTATTACACAAATATACAGGTTATACAATGCAATACACCAATATGTAAAAAATATGATTCAAGAACTTCATCCAAGTCTGTGTTCGTCCAAGCAGCAATAGAGACTGAGGGGTATATTTACTAAGCAGGGAATTTGCTGGGGAATTGAAAAGTGGGGAAGTTGCCCATAGCAACCAATCATATTCGAGCTCTCAGTTTCATTTTACATACTGGAGAATGTAAGCTTGAATCTGATTGGTTGCTATGGGCAACTTCCCCACTTTTCAATTCCCCAGCAAATTCCCTGCTTAGTAAATATACTCCTGAATGTTAGAATGGCCACTTCCTTTGTCTGTAAGCACTATACATACATAAATTCAAATCGGAATTGAGGTTGTAAGTTGGGGGGTGTTACACCATCAAAAAATACAACAATGTGGTAGGGGGGAGATACCTTACAAAATACTGTATACTATAATACTAATAATAATTAGTATTATATTGTATAATCTTCATCACACCATGATGCAGTTGCACTCAAGGACATGCAAGCCTGTATCGACGACCTTGTACAACAGAGGCCGCCACAACAACTTGCGAGTATGGGGGGTTTTCCTAAGGATGTTCTCCATCAGGGATTGATTGAATTCGACATGGCCCATCGTGCTGTCCGGCCCCGAGTTTCCCTGACGGATGCCCCAGGAGATTTGTCACCTCCACTACCATATATATATATATATATATATATATATATATATATAAACAATATTCTACAAAAATCGAGGAATTGCCGTGATCTGGACTTGGTCATGCTATCCCGATTTAACAACGACATCAATGTGGAAACCGCCACAGGCCTGTACATGCATCACAATCTACATTAGCTTTGCCCTCGCTGTCACTGGTGCAGTTTCCTTATTCAACCGTTTCACTGCCTCTCTACAATGGACATTATATTTCCTTCCTCATTCATCTCCCATGTGGCATGTGGAAGTCTTCCTGCGCAACTCTTCCTGCTTCTGAATCCTCACAATTTGCCCAGACGGTGTTCCGCTGAGCTCTAGTTGTCTAAGCTGTTTGTATTGTTGGTAATGTAAAGCCTGCCTCTGTTCTGTCCCTACATTTTGTTCCCTGCCACCTGTCTTCTGCCTCCCCAGGTCCTGCCCCTGTTCCCTTTTTCTTACCTGGCTGTGGTTTATTATTGCTATCTCTAATGTACCTTCTGGTTATTTTGCACTGCTCCATCTGTGTTAGGATTATTGGTTTATTCCATCTATGCTTCTGTTATTTGTTCACTGTTTAGCAGTTTAGCCCTCAGGCTTTCCAAGGGTCTTCCCTTGCTACTTTGGTAGTTTCTGGTTTTGGGTCCCAGTACCTAGCATTTATCATGTTGCCTAACAAGGTTTCCTGTTTCTTGGGTGGGGATAGGCTTTACACCTGGGTGTGTGACTCTCTGTTCCAAGTTACAACCCTGAGAGTCGCAACATTATAGATCATAGATATTCGACGTCCAAGCATCTTAGTGACAGAAGCAAGACTGTCACCCATGTTGACATGCTGATAGTACAGGCGCATCTGTGGAATATTCTAGTAGTTCAACTTGTGACATCCTACAGGCAGTCAAAATGAAAACCAACACAATCCCATCCAGCTGCTTCTGAGAAGATCAAAGAAGAAGCCATGTTTACATCCAGTATAATTGAGAAGGGTTTTGTTTGTAACGCATATTCAGTGCTGTTACCAACATTGTTGTATTTGCTTTTGAATTCTTTGCGTCCTTTTCTATGGATATTTGTCATACCATGTGAAGTCTGGCTGTCAGTTCCAATACATAGCAGGAAACCGAAAGTTAAGGAATGACGCCTAATCACGCCTTCAAAGGTTTTCACCTGTATTGTGGAAATCATTATATGTGTATCTGAAATGGCCATAAAGTGCTCTACATACATAAACTTATATTTCAGCAAAATTACATATCACTTCTAATACCAGTTATAATATTTGTTCTGAGGTCTGCCAAAGTGGTCACTGGACTCACTGTGGTATTTATCTGTGGTCATGCTGTGCAGTTACCTACTCATAACTCTGATCCATTGGTAAGCCTTGCATTTATTCCACCCTTTCCCAACACTAGGTTCATTGTTGTCCATACCCTGGAATATCATTTGTCTTCTGCTTTTGTATGGACATTTGGTTGCTCCAAGAATTGAAAAGTGAAGATGTTGCCCATAGCAACCAATTTCTAGTTTCATTTTACATACCGGAAAATATGGTATATTTGATCATCGATCGGTTTGGGACAGATTAGCATTATTAAAAAATGAATCTGAAAATCATTACAAAAATGTAAAATAAATATATATGGAGAGTATGTCTGTATCTGCATGACAATGTCACAAATATATAAATATACAAAAAAGAGGAAACGAGTGTGCAGAAACATGTTAATGTTCTAATAACTATATTATAGGACTATAACGAGGTTAGAGCAGGAAATGTAGGTAAAAAACACAAGCAATTAAAAAGGATATAATGGTATTGACCTGAGGTCATGATTTCTCACACATGCAAACTCTGATGTTTAGTAAGATCTGATTTCTGTGTAAAACATTTTCCCACACTCAGAACATGAAAATGGGTTGTCACCTGTATGAATTCTCTGGTGTCTAGTAAGCTGTGATATATCAGTAAAACATTTCCTACACTCATCACATGAAAATGGGTTGTCACCTGTGTGAATTCTCTGGTGTGCAGCAAATTCTGATTTCTGTGTAAAACATTTTCCACATTCAGAACATGGAAATGGTTTCTCACCTGTGTGATATCTCAGAGAAGTAATAGAGTGTGATTCAAAGTCAGAGATACGAACATCTATATGATATACACGATGTGTAAATATTTCTGTGTTGCTAAGAGAGCACTCAGCAGGATTAGAGGTATTGGGCAACATATCTAAAATAAACAGTATAACTGGGGTTATGAGGTTTCCTCCTTGAGAATCTTGCGAAACTTCATTATCTTCTATTTTACTTCTGATGAACAGAAGAGATGTTCTTTGGAGACACAGACAGTGTTGCATTCACCTGCTAGGAATAAATACATATATGACAAATCATATTTCATCAAAATACCTCAACAAAACCCTAGGTTTACAGGTGCCATGATGAATAGAATTTTGGGCCTTCTACTCGTAATAAATTATAGCCATTCTAATGAAGCAAAACACTGAAAATCTGAAATACTTCCAGAGTAAGCAGTACAGCCATGGACACAGCAATGCAAATGTTCATCCGTGCTCTACAAACAATTTCAATCACTTCTGCGGAATAAATAAAATAGAAACAAATTGGAGAAATAGAGACACCGAGACTGTCTTGCTAAACATGAAATGGAATACATCTAACGTCTAGATACCCTAAAATCAAGAGGTCTCTGGTCTTCTCTATGTGTCCCAAGTTGTCAGATGGCTCTTGTTTGCAAAGCAGGTTGGTGCAGTTTGTTCTTAGTTATATATTATAATTATCAGGCATGCACTCACTATTTAATATATATCCAACTAACTTTGTAATTTTTAAAAAATGTAATACAATATAAAATCATATGATTAATCATCACATTCAAAGCTAAAATTTGACTATAAACATAACATTGTAACATTCTATGGCATAGTTTCAGTCTCAATGTCTGGTATGTTATTATGAAAATAGAATAGAATTTGCATGGTGTCCTTATCATATTTGAACAGCATACCAATTAGCAGCAATTTCGCATACTTCTTTCGCAGTTTAATGATATTAGCACAATGCATTATTAGCATGCTCTAAAATGGCGCCAGTTTCACTAAGATCCTTTTTGTCTGCTATGAAATTATGCTACTTATTCAGAGACATATTTAATTATTATATCACTGCTGATGAATTTGACTTTAACAGACCACCCTTTTTATAATGCACACAACTATAACTTATGAAGCTCAATTTCTGTGGTGTAAAATAATTCTCCAGGTATTATTTCCTCCATTTCTACCATGTTCATTATTTCCTCATGTTTCTTTCCACGTACATTTCAGTATAGCCTTAGCGCTCTTCACACCCAACCTATCTCCTCTCCTACTGTGGATAAGGAGGCGTTATGTGACCTGTTGCTGGTCAATGAAGCTGAAAAACTGTCTCCAGCCAATGAGATGATTCTATGATGGGTTTTTTAATAGTGTGACGTTTGCTTTATGTATATGATATAACATTTTCTGGAGATGTTTACCTGGTTGCACATTGTGTCTTGTGCTATGAAGTGACTTTTGTTGATTTAGTATTGTCTCTGATCAGTCTCTTGAGGATGTTTAATGTGACAGGATACAACAGGAAGCAATGTTTCTATGTAATTTTCCAAACAATACTTATTTACAAGCTAGTTACATTTCCTTATCAACTTTCCAATGGCCCATAAACTAACATTAATAGTTGTCTGTGTGATTTGTGATTGCTGCTTATATGATTATTTATAAACCAAATGTGTGAAGTTACATTACTATATGTGTCAGATACAGAATATAAAGTGGTAGTAAGAAGATAAATCTGGTAGTAATAGATAATAAAGGATGATAGAAAATAATATTGGTAAGAACATACAGGAAAGAAATATGAGCACTAGGGGCATATATATATAGGGATACAGGAGGACCGGAGGCATACAGGGAAAATACGAGCACCGAGGACAGTTTAGGTATGATGAGTTATGCTGGCTGCAGAGCTGGAGTCTCCCTCCCTTTTTTTCACAGAAACCTCCAAAAATGTATCTTAGTGTTAGAATGTTAAATCAATGTTATGTTTACATTTTTCTTTGGCTTAGGTTTTTATAAAAATAGGGCTATGCTTAATTAAGCAATCACAAGTTATGAACATTGATAGATCTTAATATTAAACTGTGCATGCTAAGAAAGTCACAGTAGTTAACACCAGTTCAGAGGTAAGAAGACCTTTAATCTGGGTTGTGAAATGTTGCCTGGAAAATAGCTTATGCGTATTCTAAGGGCCCGATTCAATCCCAATTTTTCATAGAGCCACGTATTAATACATGCAAATTTTACCACACTAGATAGAAAAAAGCACACGACCAGCTTTTTCCCTTCTTAGCGCCGGATTAAATTTGGGGAGGAGATCCTCTACTGATAATGTTATTGCTTACATCATAGTCTTTTGATGCAAAAGTAATCCGCTTAAGCCGTGGAAACTCAGAGCATCTGGATAGCATCTTAATGTCATTAAGGGACTGTGCATGACGTTTTATGTGACTGGTACTTTTGGATAATATATTTTTCTTTTGTGGTTTGACCAACAACTGCAAACAGATTGGACCTGATTTATCAGCTTTTACATTATGAACGGGTCATATATCACAATACCAGGTCTATAAGAGGGCATAACTTCAATATTGTGTGTGATAGAAAGAATCTATGACCTAACATACATACATACAAAGAATATCACATGAAAAGCCTGGTGACTGAAACTAAAGGATACAATACATTCATACAAATAGGAATAAGGTTTATTTTTTATAAGACAGCATCAGAATTAACATACACAAAACACAACTTAGACATGTATTTCATTGCACATATAAATAACAAAATTGTGATTATGATTATCATATCATAGCTTTGGGTAATACAAGTACTCCAATTACTTTTTGAATACTTCACTCAGCTCGAGGATATTAATTTTCCCCAGTGGATTCTCTGATGTATTATTAGACTGTATCTGCACACTTCCCATTAGGATACCACCTTTTCATTGATAGGTTCCTGGACAAACACCCCTACCCCCTTACCCCCTAGAAAAATTATTTTTGCCGTTAGTGTGTACAGATGAGTTGTTGTTTGCAGTACTGGATTTGACAAGGGATTCAGACAGTCAAAAAAAGAATTAAAAGAAACATAGATAACCTTACTAAATGAAAAGTCTCAGCGGGTCTGGCACTTCTTATAATTATGCTGCTTCTCTCGGAACTGTATAATCCTGTTCTGGTTTTGCTGCATGAGTGAATTAGCATAGTCAGGGCTGGTGGTAACAGTGTGATGGTCGCATAGTAGTTGCACACACTTACTCCGCAGCAGCTCCACATGCACTCACTGCCTCCTGCCCCTAGAAGAGCAGAGTCTCCTCCAGATTCAATACCGGACAATGTATAGTTCGGGAATGGCACCCCTTCAGATGCCAGTTCAAATTCCTGCACTGTCCAGGTCATTCCTGGATGGGTGGTAATCCTACCCTACTTCCCATTTCCCATGCCCATGATTTCTCACATGTGCAAACTCTGAAGCTTAGTATGATTTCCTTTCCTGGCAACACATTTTCCACACTCAGCACATGAAAACGATTTCTCACCCGTGTGACCTCTCTGATGACAAATAAGATTTGATTTCCATGTAAACAATTTGCCACACTCAGAACATGAAAATGGCATCTCAACAGTGAGATCTCTGATGTGTAATAAGATCTGATTTAACAGTAAAATATTTCCCACACTCAACATGAAAATGGTTACTCAACTGTGTGAATTCTCTTATGTTTAATAAGATGTGATTTCTGTGTAAAACATTTCCCACACTCAGAACATGAAAATGGGTTTTCACCTCTGTGAATTCTCTGGTGTGCAGCAAGTTTCGATTTCTGAGTAAAACAATTGCCACACTCGGAACATGAAAATTGTTTTTCACCAGTGTGAGATCTCTGATGTCTAATAAGATCTGATTTCTGTGTAAAACTTTTCCCACACTCAGAACATGAAAATGGTTTCTCACCTGTGTGAGATCTCTGATGTATAGTAAGATGTGATTTATGTGTAAAACATTTCCCACACTCAGAACATGAAAATGGTTTCTCACCTGTGTGATATCTCTGATGTTTAATAAGAT
>JABWIB010003790.1:31381-45598 GCA_016617825.1 Platyplectrum ornatum
ACTACTTCCCTCTGTATAACACTCATTCCTCTCCCTATAGAGAGGCATCACTACTTCCCTCTGTATAACACTCATTCCTCTCCCTATGCAACCAAGCATCTGATTTGCCTTTCTTATGGCTTTGTTACATTGGTATCACAGACAATGAATTTACATATACAAAATCGTAAAACAATTAACTATCCATAATATCTTACTGTAAAACTAATTTAAAAATAAAACAAAAATGACTATGAGCTAATATAATGTGAGAATAACGATAATAACCTCTTGCTGTATTCTTGTTGTTTTAGGCATTTGGTGATATCCTGCACCTGCGCTAAAGTTAAATGGACACAGGCCTCTCCTTTCACTGGTCTATGAGCACCCAACAGCATCGGAGATCTGAGGACAATTCCTGTTATATCCTGAGGATGTGTGGCCGTAAAATGTGGCAATTTTCCCACTCTCTTACGACTAAAAATCGCGTAGTGAATGGCCCCTCTGNGATTAACATATACAGCATCACAAGATACAATGGTTCATGATTTGTTCGTTTGTTTACATTGAAATAAAATATTAAAGAAAGGTAAAAAAAAAAAATAATAAAAAAAAGGTAGTGACCCTGGCAGTGTGAATTCAGACAGCGACCAAACGTTTACAGTTGGGTTCAGAAGATGCGTCGATCACCGGTCCTCTTCATTGGTCTATCGTTGTCAGGTGGCCTCTATGCTCGATGATTGGAGTGGGACCTCGCTCTTGTTCTCCCATGGTGTACGTGCAGACTGGTTTCCTGTGTTGATCTTCTTGCCGCATTCTAATTACTTGGCATGCACAAATTACTAAGAATATCTATCTAACTTCATAAATCATTGACAATACAACATATTACAAAATCAAAAACATTATTAACTGGCACATCCTAAGCTACATAATGACTATAAATATAATTATTATTATGACAATGTGCGGCATAGTTCCGGTCTCGCTGGTTTCTGAAAGGAAATCAGCCTAAACTGGCCATACACTATGCCAGTGGTTCCCAAAGTGGGTGCCGCGGTGCTCTCACCGGATGCCACAGCTTTGTTGATTAATATTGCAATGTAGGCACATAACACTGTATGAATGTCAGTGTGTGCATGCAGGGAGAATACTTTATTGTTGCATGTTGCACACAGATACTGACCAGCGTTACTGTTACACTGTTATTACACGCTACTACTACAAGTCTAATACTGTTTGCAACTAATTAAATGTACCCATCCCCCCTGCCATTAACATGGTTTTGCCCACTCTTTAGTAAAGCTGGTCGATTGCAACAATTTATTGCATAGTGTATGGCCAGCTTAAATTATTATGAAGATAATAATTACACATAGCTCTTATCATCTGTAAATGACTATACAAATTTCCCATAATGTGATATTTGTCCACAAGCTGTAATTTAATCACTGTGATATTAAGGACTGTGATTATCCCATGCTATTTAATATTTGTAACAATGCAATGTCGCACGCTTTCAAAATGGCGCCAGGTTTCACTGCGATCCTAGATCTATATCTATATATATACATACACACAGTTTGCTTGTGCCATAGAGGGATTATTATCTCACTCTCTTCTTCTAGGGCTCCAAAGGGTTAATGTTGTGGAACCGGTTGCTCAAGTATAAAAGACAGGATTGAAAAAAGGCGCGACTCCATATTTCCTGCTTTAGACCTCAGCCATGGCGTCTGCTGACCTGAGAGAGGAGCTGACCTGCTCGGTGTGTCTGAGCCTTTATTCCGACCCTGTCACCCTGACGTGTGGACACAACTTCTGCCGGAGCTGCATCGGNGACATACTGGAGAGACAGAGGAGCAATGGCGTGTACAGCTGTCCCGACTGCAGAGCGGAGTTCCAGGTGCGTCCCGTGCTGCAGAGGAACATAACTCTGTGTAACATTGCAGAGCGTTTCGCGTCTGACCAGGCGGAGCAGAGCGTCACCTGCACTTACTGTGACTCTCCTGCCCCGGCCATGAGGTCGTGTCTGCGTTGTGAGACCTCAATGTGTGAAAGTCACCTGAGGAAACATGACCAGGCCGTGGATCATGTCTTAGTCCCACCGCTGGGTCATGTTAGCAGAGTCCAGGAAGTGTCGCTGCTTCACGACAAGAAGAGGCATAATGTAAAGATGAAGCGCATTCTGCAGAAGCTGACAGAGAAGAGGGAGAAGACGGACAGGAGGCTGCAGAACCTCAAGGATCTCCGGAAAAGCATTCAGGAGAAAGCGGAAGGTGAGGGGACATTATAATAGCCAGAAGAACAGGGGTAGCAAAGTGCGGCTCTCCGGGTGTCGTCAGACTACACGTCCCAGCATGCTTTAACTGCATAGACATAGTTGATACATGACATAGCATGCTGGGACTTATAGACTGTTAATGGTACCTAAGAACTACGTTTTCCAGGTCTCCCCACAGAGGAGATATATATATATATATATATATATATATATATTTATTCAGAACCACCTGTGGTATATGTAGATATAATGGTCAGTATAGAACACAGCTGTGCTCCAGCCATCCAGCCAGATCTGGAAAACCAGCGCTGTCAGTGGTCCCCGAAGACAGAATATAGGAAGCACTGGTTTAAAACAGGGTTGTCAACTTTTAGTTTCTCCTACTCGGAGAAGCCAAGCCCCACTCCCAGGACAACAAATCCCATCTATTTGCTATGCATGAGTGGGCCTGACTGGTTAACTTGCACAGGAGTCATGCCCGAATACTGGAAAGCTTCCAGAAATTGGGCATGTAATTNACACCCTTTCCCCTAAACCCCATGCTGCCGNTCTTTGGTTTCCCAAAAGATGGAAACCCTGCAGTACAATGTTTACATGAATTGAGTGTATATATAGCAAAGTACATGTGTACAATGTGGGTCTTTTTGTGTGTGATTCAACTGTGCAACCCGGTGTGTTATTTGTGCTTTCAATGTTTGTATATAGCAAAGTATGTGTGTGTAGGGGTCATGCTTTTGTGGGGATTGTTCTACTTTGTTTAATATGGTTTTTGTGTAACCTTACACTAGAATTACACTAGTATTCAAATACCATTTTAAATGCCAGTGAATGATTTGGGATGTGTGCATTTGGTGTGTATATAACAAGGCGTGTGTGTCGTTTTTGGACCAGATTCAGACTTTACTGTTACTATTACACATTTATTAGACTTGGGCTGGAAACATCATCTCTCACATGTAATACTGTTTGCAGCTAATAACATGTACCTCCCCTGCAATTCAACATGGTTTTGCCCATTCTTGACTTAAGCTGGGCATACACTATAAGATAAATTGTTCCAGTCGAAAGATTTTTCAAGAGTGCGTAAAACCATGTGGAATTGCAGGGGAGGCAAATTGAATTAATTACAATCAGTATTACAGGTGAGAGATGATGTTTCCAGCACAAGTGTAATAACAGTGTAACAGTAACGCTGGTCAGTATCTGTGTGCAACATGCAACAATAAAGTATTCTCCCTGCATGCAAACACCGACATTCATTTTACACCCCCTGCAATTCATTATGGTATTACCCACTCTTGAAAAATCTTTTTATTTTGAACAATTTATCTTATAGTGTATGGCCAGCTTAAGTTGTGAGTCATTAGAGCCTAAAGTCTGAATCTGGTGTTTTGTGTGGATATTTTCATTAAGGACTTTTCTCGACTCTTCCTCCCAGGGCAGAGACAGAAAGTCGCGACTGTGTTTANGGACCTCCGGAGGCGGATAGATGACTTAGAGGTGAGAGTGTTATGTCAGATCTGCAGCCGAGAGGAACAAGATTCCAATAAACTCTCAGACCTGATCCGGCAGCTGGAGATAAAGACGGATGAGCTTTATAGTAAAATCCTTTACATGGAAGAGTTGTGCGAGACATCTCGCCCGCTGCCCGCGTCACAGCAAGACATGGAGCAGTTTTCGGATGCAGAGGAAGCAGACGAAGATGTTTTGACGTTTGAAAACAGCGATTTGAATAAGAACATAATCTCGGAAACACTGCACATGGGATTAAACGCCATCATGAGCACTGTCGGTGGATGGTTCAAAATACAGATGTGTCCAAAACTATTATTGGATTTGGACACAGCTGGAAACAGCTTAATTTTATCCGAAGACTTAAAAACTGTATCGTGGACAGAGATTGATCAGAAGCGCCCCGAAACACCAAAGCGCTTCCAATATTATCAGGTTTTAAGCTCCACGCGTTTCACCTCAGGGCAACATTCCTGGGAAGTGGAGACGAGCAAGACTGGGCGCTGGAGGGTTGGCGTGGCCTATTCGGCTATGGAGCGAAAGGGTGGCCAATCGTTCTTGGGTAGCAACAAGAAGTCCTGGTGCTTACGGTGGTGCGATGATCGCTTATCTGTGATGCACGACTGTAAAATAACTCATTTACCTCACACTTTTTCCAGCCACAGGCTCAGACTGACTTTGGATTATGAGGCCGGGAAGCTGTCCTTCTATGAGCTGTGTGACCCGATCAGGCACTTACACACCTTCACCGCCACCTTCACGGGGCCCCTGCACGCTGCCTTCTGTGTATGGACGGGTTCCATGAGGATCTTCAGTTAGAGATTCTAATGACCGAGTCATCAAGGTTCCCAATGCTGAATAATAATGAATATATAGCTAAGAATATTACAGCCTCCTGTGAATGGTTAAGGCACTCTTAGGGTCTACATGATTTTTCAAGCCATCCCTAAGACAAAATAATATCCCATTTTTTAATTATTTAGATAAAGACAGAACATACTCCTAAACAAGACGTAAAATTGTACTTCTAAGTAACACTAGCAGTGTGGCACCACGCCTGAAGACACTTTCCGCGGCACCCCAATGAGACGTTATGGCACCCCAGGGAGCCTCGGCACTCCGTTTGGGAACCACTCGCCTATTGTGTATAAACTCACCTTTTTGTTTTTTGTTATGGTTCTCTTACCCTCCTCCCTTTCTACTTATCCTAAAATAATAGTAGTCGCTTTTAGTTGGTATTTGTATTGTATTTTTACACTTTTTTCTATTGTTTTTTGTCATGTGTATTGCTTGTGTGGCAACGCCTTAATAAAAACTTTAATAACTCAATGAACACATTCTCACACGCAACTCAACAAGCAACTTCATTAGTCATTGGATAAAAACCAAAAACCTACCCAAAAGTAATTTGGGGAATATATATTTTTTTTTACATAACCAGTCACTAATTATTGTTACTGATGGAGTGAATGTTATTATAATGTAAATGAAAAAAGGTAAAAGGCTTACAAATAAATACACAACACTGAATGTGGATAGTTTCATATACATATTTATATATATATATATTTACACACATGTATATCATGTACAAAGCTACATTCTAAACCCCCACAAGAGGTGGATGATGGAAATAAATACTTCAATTCCTAAGTACCAAAATGATTTTTCCTGCTGGCAGAACGGACAATGCGTGACTATGGTGATTTTAATTCATGTCCAAATGTAAAATGCTGTTACATAACGAGAATGGAATTTAACCAATAGAGGCGATACAGGCTCCCTAAGGAATAGAAGAAAGGTATTCAATTAAATGAATGAAATACACGGACGACGGGTTAGCAAAATTGTGCACAAAAATAGAATTTTTCTTTTCTTCGCAAGGCAACTATTTCCATCTGATAATACAGTCCACATTTTCTAAACAAAAGCCATGTAAACCCTGCGGTAATGATTCAGATCCTTTGGTACATTTGAAGTTACAGTAGAATACATCAAACTGTGAATTAAAACCATGCAGACGGCACATGTACAGCTCACCCCCGCCTCTTACTTCATTGTATAAAAAGATCCTCGAAAAACCCGGTACAATACAATAAATGTGAGCACGTCAGCTTATGAAATGTGATGTATATATAAAGACATCCATATACACGCGCTAGTTAGTGTTAACCGTTTCCAAACTTGTATAAAAGTTATTATATACATACACAACTTATAGTTCAGCAATGCAGGACTCAAATATAAGAAAAAGGTACAAGATTTCCGAAATGATTAAGTATAAAAAAAAATAAAAATTAAAAAGCATTAAATATGAAATCTGGACAAAGGGGACTGAAATGTGCATTAGTCGCCATTATTTCATACAGTATTGTGCAACCTCCTCCTACTCTGTTATTCATCTATATCAATGATAAAAAACAAAACCCCAGAATATGGATACAATAACCTGTGCCGAAAATTTGAATAAAATTAACCAGGACAAAGGAGGACAGATTTCATCTCAGGATAGGGAAAGTGTTTTAGAGATGTGTTGTAATGGTAAANATATGTGGACATATATGGTCCAATTCAATGCCACATGCGCTGGCCAATGCGCTTCCCCCTCTGTTACGGTACTGAAAATTAGCGTCTTCTTATACGCGGAACTATGAGCCGTAAGACGAGACGTGAATTTCCCCCCCTTACACAAACCGCAAGGAACATTGAATCAAGCCCATATAGTC
Organism: Platyplectrum ornatum; assembly: GCA_016617825.1. NCBI lineage: Eukaryota > Metazoa > Chordata > Amphibia > Anura > Limnodynastidae > Platyplectrum > Platyplectrum ornatum. Next base: position 37,880 of record JABWIB010003790.1, read on the forward strand.
TACTGTATAAGCTGTAAATTCTATTATACACTACATTGCATTAGTTTCAATGTGACACACAGGTTTATCCAGCATTGGGGAACACTAGATGTAAGAGACGAGTCGTTCCATTTCATACATATCCCAAAGAATGTTCTAGAAGTGTGAACGAAGTGACTTCAGTTCCACATTACAATTTTAACATTAACGTTTTAACATTAACCAAGAACAATCCTGAAAATAAGAAACAACACTTATTATACCAGCTTGTAGCCATGTGTGAAATCTGAATATCATTAAACACTAGAAAATACTGAGGAGCATTGTACGCCTTAAGCGATCCGCAAACATTCCTTCATTGTTCACCTATAATCCAGAGAGTTGCACCACATACGTTGTGTTAAACGTTCCTGTAAGCAGCTCCCATCAAAGCTTATTACACACATAAAAATAATGATAAGAAAAGAACATAATGCAGAAATCTGGAAATAAAACCTCAAAGGCGCAATTCTGTATATAAATGTAATTATTACATTATAATACATCATTCTTTATACACAGATATAAATATTTCATATCTTAACATATATAACTTTATATTTTAATAGAAGAATTGTTATAATGAAGTATGGAGGACACATCTGAAGTTACTGTCCTGTGTCTTATTCGAAGGAGTTCCTGGTAGGTTGGTGCATACTATTCTGTATATATGTGATTCACTCCGGGAGGTCAGGGATACAGGATGCGCTGTAACTATTCCAGGCTACACAGAGGAATCTGCTGGTCATGCCTACTCATGTGCATAAATATAACAGAATAAATACCCTTCCTAGCTGCAGCATAGTTTACGCTCTCCAAGATGGTAAATAAGATCTTAGAACAGTCCACATGTTTCCGACACTTAAAGCTGTGATCAGACAGGCTACAAAATAAACTGTAACCAGAGAATGAAATTCCTTATATAAAGATCAAAAAGTGTGTTTTATCGTCTGTCCTAGCATCGGGGCCTATATTTACTAAACAATGGAAAAGTGGAGATGTAGCAACCAATTTGATTCTTGCCGGNGCTCTCCAGGTAAAACGAAAGGTCGAGCTGGAATCGGATTGGTTGCTATAAGCAAAATCTCTCCATCTCATTTTTGCAGTTTAGAAAATATAGGCCTTGGTCTGCCTGAATGTTTAACAGCTGGATATAAAGCGCTCTTATCGTGACAATCGGGAACATTAGATGACGGAGAATTATTCTTATTATGTAACTGCCGCTGTGTGCAAACAGAGTTCATAAACCTCCATAAAACGCGTAAAATGAATAAAACTACTAAGCACATAACCTGCATTATAAAGACGGTCCACAAGTCAATGGCGATAAAAACTAATGTGGGAAATTTGCCTTTTTTTCTATAGATATTATGTGTTTTTATGGTTTTTAACGAAACAAAAAGTTGAGTGTTATATAGTTGCTAGCAGAGATTACCGGCAAGAAACGCACGTCTATTATAAAATGAAGGCGGAAGATTTGTATAGCGGAATTAGAGTCTTTTATACGGAGATGTGGACGTTGTGTGCATAGCGACCAATCAGATTATTCCCTCACTGTCTACAACTAAAAAGGACAACCTCATTGTTGCCAACGGCAACCACGGCTCATCTTCATAAGCTTTATTTGCCGTTTTAGTAGCTTAACATTTTAGCAGCCTATAAGACCTGTGAGGCCAGGAAAGAGATCTGCCCCCTAGATCAAAACTCTCCGCAAACTCTTTTCCATTCATTTACCTTTGATCGATACGCCAGAAAATAAAACGTGTGCGTATATGGAAAGTCTTATGCTGCAAAATAAACAGAAAAAAAAAATATCACCATATAAAAGCACAAATGTAGGCAGCAGACGCTACTGACCACTGTCACACTTCACCAAGGTATAGTGGATATCTGGCAAAGCATGCTGGGAATCAAGGTTTCCGAGCCTGATATAAGATCTGTCAATAAATCGGTAAGAATTCAATAACTCCAGTGACTAACGTGAGCACCCTATAACTCTCCATGTCCCAGCGCCCCTTGTCATAGCCTTTGTTCTGGGTGCTGTTATATACAGTGCATGTGCGTTACTCAGAAAACTACACAAAAGAAAATAAATAAAATCACCAAAAACACTTCAGAGGCAAACATGAAAGATTACACAGCTAAAAGCCTGATCGGGAGCCGAGCTCTGAAATGCATCCTCCGTAGATCCGTCCTTCCAGTCGGAGTTAATGGCGGCATACCTGATGGGAAAAACACAGCATAAAGAACACCCAGGACCAGCAGCCTTTCTGTTCATGAGACCTCAATCTCGTCTTCGAACTTCCTAGAGGTGCGAGAAGCAAAGTGTCTCATCCCTCAGCGACTTCCCCATCTCCTGCTGAACCGATAGTCTACAATCCCGGGTATCAATTACAGAACGACTGCCGTCGCTGGACGCGCTTCATTTTTGTAAACGACGTTTGGTCCTTCCTTCTAATTTAGTTCATTGAAATCCTCCGACAACAAATGAAAAATAAAAACCAAAACCAGCCCAGCCGAATTATAACTTTTTTTACATGTAGCGCACATACAGCCTCAAATCCGATAATCCGTATCGTAGCCAGGATATGACCGCTCTTCAGAATGAGATAGAAACCAATATGGAGCTTATTCCGAGTTACTGTTCCTTGTTCCTTTGAAGACACATAAGAGACTGTAAAGGATGCAAAAGGCGGCTGTGAAGTATACGTCCATCTCGCCAGGGTGTGTGTAGCGTATAGAATTACCAGAGAGCAGCGTCACAGAAAACACGCGCGCTCCCGTTTAAGGAAGATTCCAGAGCGAAGCCGGCGGGTTTGTACATTCGCTGAAGTGTTAAAATACTGATAAAAGAATACAAAATAATAATAATAAGGAGGAAATGTACACCATGCAAACACGTCCCAGGTTGTCCTCCAGGTCACTCGTTGCTGTTGCACATAACCTGCCAGACTATCAGGTGACTTCTCTCGACTTTGGCCATGGAGGGTTCAAGCTGTAACGACTCCTCTAAAGCTTCTGATTCCGTCCCGTCATCACCTGAGGAAAGACAAGCAGGTATATAGGTGAGGAGATGGAAGCCTTTGAGGAACAGGATGGATATGGAGAGGCGGCCATATTGTAAGCTACACCAATGCTTATACATGGGGCCTCGGATGTCATTGGTTCCATTAGTCCGACAATTATAGCTCTGCCCTAACCGAAGATGTGGAAACTACTTTGGTTTTACAAATAAATCAGGAACCTAAACCCTGGTACAAAATAATAGTGAATGTGTATTATGGCCTTTACCAACATCCACCAACGTACTTTTGATTGACAAACCAGGACCATGGAGAACTAGGGTCTTCACTGCTCTATCACGGAGCACTTACCCATTCTGAAGTCGATGTATCCCTCTCCTCCACTCATCACCAGCATGGACTTCTGGGCTTGGCTATTGGCTTCCTGCTGAGATGTTGCACCTTTGTCATCTGCTGCATCTGGTGTGCTACCGCTGGATGGGCAAATCACCTGACCTGTGCAAAACAACCATCAGGGGTTCAGGCCACCTTCTTACAATCACCAGGACAAAGCAATAAAACTCCACAAACCTGGTACCGCCACAAAGAACTTGACAGCATCCCGGTGTCCGTGAAAGCACAATTGAGCGTGCGCCATGGAGCAATAGGGTATAAAGGTCCCCGGCGTGACTTTGTCGCTGTTCTCATCGCCGTAGACGCGGATGACGCTCCCCGGGCGGCTGCCACCACCAGGCAGTGCTTTGTTGGCTTAAGGGTAAGAGATAAAATAGTTGCAAAAGTTAGTAACGAAAGAGGACTGGTGTTTAGAAGTATGAGATTTGCCATCTAAAGGGAAAGCTAGTGGGGGGAGGATACAGTCACAGCATTTAGTATTCAAGACAGGGCTCATATATTAGCGAGCATGCGTCTGAAGGAGGAAGATAATGGAATGTGTATTTTGTTCATCTAGCAGTAACCTAGAACCCAAAAGATCCATAGAGGGGGNTCTAGAACTCACAATATCCACATAAAGGGAACCTAGAACCTGGTCGCGCCTTATACACTCACTTAGATACCCATGATCATAGAACACTAATAGAAAGTCTACAGTACAGTACACACAAAGGACCATGGCAGCTGAACAAAGATTCGGGACAACGCCATCAACCAAATTTTGACAAAGCTTTAATGGAAAGGTCAGCTGCTTAACACGCGTATCATTCAGGTCAAATACGAATGATTTATTCACAGGACCTAGAATCACCATCACACATGCAGAAAACCCCATAAAGGACATGCATTATTAAATGAAATCCGTACAAAAGCTGGCAGATAACACAACTGAATATCCTAGCAGACACTGGAGAAAGAACAATAATGTCTGACGAACAATCGCTGCAAGTATTGGTGCATGTGTATGGCTCTGGATGCTGTGGGGGGTTGTTCACACACTGTGATGTTACTGCGGGGACATTGCTTTAGGGTCAATAACACCATCGATAAATTTCTAGGTGTAGCATTAGTAGAACCTCTCCAGCTAATGTCCATCTGAAGTCTAAGGCTGGTCCGTCATATGGAATGAGGTCAACCTGATCGATCTCCTGCCATGTAGTGAGCTGGATCTTCATAAGACATGCTAGATTTACAAGACACATCCATTAGAATGAGGAGGCCATGACAAAGGAGAAGAAGTCCGAGAGGAGAGCGGAGTGCAGGGATGAGAAGCCCAGGAGCGGATGGCTTGATGTGGTGACCGGTGTAGAGAGAGCAACTAAGAGTAGCTGCGAGACACCAGCACACACTAGACTGCAGAGCCGTTTAGTAATACAGGAGACTACTGCCAATTAGGGGGCTTCCAGAAGAAGAAGGAGGCGGCAGTCAGGAACATACATAGGGGTGACTCTACACAGCTGGAACAGTGGCGCTTTTTTGTTTTTTGCTTTGCATTGGAACTTACCCCTTAACCCCAGTAACCGTCCCTGGTGCAGTATAATAGCTACAGTGAGACAGTAAGGGGAGGGTCATGGACAGGGGGTAATAGTGAAGACCATGTTCATGAGAACCTAGCAAACATCAACATTTCATCTGGGCTCTACCATTAACATCTACTCAGGTATTTAACCATACAGTGAACACTGACGAGGACATCTTTCCTAGACCTAGACTTCCCATGGCGGAACAGAGGCGGAAACCTGAACTTACAAGAATATTTATGGTAGTGTTTGTGTGTTGGTGCTGCAACATCCAGCAATTCAGACCTCCAAAACACCATCACTTCACAATCTGAAAATAGTCTATGGCCACCAGGGGGCGACGGAGCCATCACACAGATACCTGGACTTAAAGGATGCATTTAAATTGGATCTCTGGATCCGGTCCTATGGGATTACATTTACAAAGAACCCTCCAAGAATTAATCCAGAACCGGGCCCATAAGATGGCATATAAGAGCCACTTAACCTTATTATTATTTATCTTTAAATCATACTGACCATAGACCCTCAATTAAATCGCGAATTAAGGTTTAGACATAGGACATATTTATCCCACGTGGGATTCGTAGTTTGACTACACCTGGAGAGCCATATGGTGGCCCGGGCTGCTCTGAGCTATCCACCCTCCAGGTTTATACACATGCCCTTGTGTTCTTCTATGTCTCCCTCCTGTACCTAGTTANACCCCTTGATATATGTGAAGGCTGCTATCATCTTCATACCCTCTTGTCAACCACACAATACAGCAGATAGGGGACTAGAGTACCCCAATATATACCCATTATATAGAACTGGTTTCTGGTTTCACCAGAATGGATACTCGAATGGTGAGAACTTATCGCCTCCTCTGCTGGCAGCTCTTGAGGATTGCCAGTGGATCTCTATGCAAATGAAAAGGTTAAACACAGGAACTATGCAAATAGGATTTATTCATGGACTCAGACCAAGAATATTGTCACCAGGATTGCAGAAGGACATTGTCACCAGGATTGCAGAAGGACATTGTCACCAGGATTGCAGAAGGACAGACAGAATGAATTCATTACACACAGATCTACATGTTTATTTGAATGGACCCAATACTGCCAACTGTGCTGGTGGAAGTCATTGTGGCCACACTCCTGGGTCATAGCAGAAAGAAGCACAACTTAAATAAGCACAATGGGCCAGATTCACATCTTAAGGTTCTCAGGACTTAGTCAAGAGTGGGTAAAACCATGTGGAATTGCAGGGGGGGTAAATGTCATTAGTTGCAATCAGTATTACAGGTGAGAGATGATGTTTCCAGCACAAGTGTAATAACAGTGTAACAGTAACGCTGGTCAGTATCTGTGTGCAACATGCAACAATAAAGTATTCTCCCTGCATGCACACACTGACATTCATTTTACCCCCCCACCCCTGCAATTCATCATGGTTTTACCCACTCCTGAGTAAGTCAATAGTGAATAAAGTCTGGATCTGGTCTCAATGTTTCTGACTTTTGCTTGGATCTCTACATAGCGACGTCTTCACATATATATGATAAAACAAGAGTGAACTTACTTTCTGTTAAGGGGATGGAGATGATGACTCCGTTCCCGGTGCCCACCCACAGCCGGTTGCAGGACACCATCAGGGCTGTTATTCTAACGAAGGAGAAGCCAAGTTTGCCGGTGCCTGGGGGGCAGATACAAGACATTAGCCCTGTGCCCAATACCATTCCTCTTCCCGTGACTGCTTCGGCCTTTCCCTGTTACCAGCTAAGTACCAGCTCTCACATGAAATACAGAGTACTCATTGTCCTGCACTCACCTAACATCTTACTAACGTACGGCTCGATGTCCACGTCCTGCAGGTGCTGGTAGGTGTGAGCGTGGTAGAGCCGCAGAGTGGAGTCCAGGCGGATGGACACCCAGACGCCGTCGCCCACCCATGCCAGCTGCCTGACCTGGCTCTCTTTTCTTGGGTGGGCATCAAAAGATTTCTGGGAGGAAGAGAAGAAAAAAAAAAAAAAGTCTAAACGACGAGAAACTACAGAGCGAAGCGGCGGAACGCGTCACATAGATATAACAGATATATGGGTGGATAGATGCAGAACTCTCTCACAGGCTTCTCTATACAAGAGGGTGCAGAAGATCCTCAGCCTGGCCCTGGCCCATACCGTACAATGTAAATTCCTTCCCCCGACCACCAGGCCCAAACCTGTACCTACAGAGCGAGGTTACGCCCCATGGGAAACCAGTTTGTTTCGACCACCAAGTCCCAGTTCTGGGCATGCTCAGTGCGAACACACAAGCACCTTCAGAGGATCATATGATGCCTCTACTGCCAGGGGCGTCCATGTCCCTTTATGGATGGGGAAGCAGAGAGAGGGAATGTGTTCTGATTGGCTGAAGTCTGAATTAGGCCCAGTGTTAGGAATAGCGCCTAAGCACATAGTATATTGTAATGCAAGCACTGCGCTTCTCCGCACCTCTATCTTCATGGTCTTCGGGTGCACAATGTAGATCTTGTTCCGGTATCCGCACCAGACCTTCTCGTGCACCACAGTCATACACCGGATAGAGTGGTGGGGGCGGCCGAAATCCAGGAGGTGGTAGTTTGACAGATCCCACTGGCCATCTGCAGAGACACAGGCGTATCGAGTCACAGGAATGAACCATCAGTAGACACAGGCGTATCGAGTCACAGGAATGAACCATCAGTAGACACAGGCGTATCGA
>JABWIB010003791.1:11474-24110 GCA_016617825.1 Platyplectrum ornatum
ATTTGGGTTGGTATAGTTCTAAATACACAATGGGGCAGACTGGATGGGCCATGTGGCTTTTATCTGCCGTCACTTTCTATGTTTCTATGTTTCTAAGTAAGGGGGATACAGGAGAAAAGGGGGAGGTCATAATAAAAAGTAATCAAAATCATGTAAAGAAGCATAGATTAACATTCAGTCAGAACCATCAAAACACTCAGTGGAGTACTAGGGAGGAGGGAGGAGATGGGGTAAGTGGAGTATCATAAGAAGGGAGATGGGGAGGGAATTAAGTATTGAATGAGGAAGTAACCATTAAGTAATGAGCAATATTAGAAGGAAAGGAGGCCTGAAAGTACATGAGGCAGGTAACCATACACCTGAGAAACGGCAGGAAGTGTTGTGGATTATACTGGAATTATATTCAATTTTATTTGTGCGCAAAACTTCTTTAATAAAAGATGCAACAGTGGGGGGTCTTGTCTGTTTGAAGCAGTGCATATCCATGATATTGGCAGATAGTTCATGCTGCAGTGTGGAAGCATCATGGCTTATCAGTATCACTATATACACAAGACACATGTTCATTGCTGAGACCCTTCTCACTCTGTCACTGGTATGCATTACCACAGAGGACAGGCTCGGTCAGGAGCTCCCTCATGGCTGAGTGTCACTGTCACCCAGGGTGGAAGGGACAGGCTGGGGGCAGCTAGTTAGCAGACTGTCTGTTTTAATCTGCGGGTTTCATTTCAGTGCCTAGGCTAAAGCTGATCTCTGAAATCCCCTTTGCTCTGTCTGTGATTGTACGGCACTGTTGGATGCAATTTTGGATAAAAGTCCTATATAAATGCAAATCGATGTCTGGGTACAATATATGCTAATCAATGACAAAACTGGCAGAAATTTGACAGAGTGTAATAACACCACCACAATGGTTTTTTAATTTCTCCTGTGATGTTAAGAAGCCTTTCATAAAAACACTACCTTGTGTGAATCTCGCATAAGAACCTGTGTCGAAAATCCCCGTCCTTGTTTTGCAAACACTAGCGTTTACACTTAATGAAAGATAATAATGCTATACTAAGTGTGGAAGTGTTGATAGGTACACACAGGATATGCTAGTTAATACTGTACATTGGGAACACTTCCACTGTTAGAACATAGGGGTTTTAATATCTTTAAAAGTAATTTATATAACATTCAACCTAATTACATTATATTTGTATTGATTCATAAAACTGCCACAGGGCCAATATATACAATAATAGAACCAACATTGTAAAAAGAATATAATGTATAGGTTAGATAATTATTATATAATATAATTTATATAAATTTACTTTACTTTACCTTTTACCGTAAAATAAATAAAATTAATTAAATTAATTAATTAATCAATTATGGTTTTAGAACAGTCACACAGTACTGGATTAAGATAGCTCGAGTATGCTTTGTAATAATTTTTGTTTTCTTTTTTTCTTTACTTTTATATTTTTTTAACGTGGTGACAGCCTTTTCTTTAAATTGTAATTTGTTTTTTTCTGAACCTTTTAGTGAGCCAATCATATGCATTCATCTGCAGCATGTAGCTCGGCTCTCACAAACGTGTTTGAGGATAATTGCCAAGAATCTTAGTAGTAAATGTCATTACTAAATACGGCTTGCTGGTCGTTTATCCAGAAAGCCATTAGAAATACTGTAGATCTGTCTTGTTTTTTATGCCTCTTGCATATACAATATAACAAGTATAAAGTAACAAACAAAAGCCAAAAGCTGGAAAGCAATGTCTTATTAGTAATTCAGATAGTGTTCATTATTTAATAAACACCGTTCACTGAAGGAGAAAGACATGAAGATATGGGGAATAGGTACACACTTGGTCATCTAGTCTCACAGGACTTCATGATGTTCATCGTGCATGAATTTGCATTGGCCCAATCTTGGTTTTTGCATTCTATGCACGCACATGCATTAAAGCCTTACCAGCTGAATGCAATACATATAGATTTCCAAATATTGAAAATTGTGACAATGTCTGGAGGTGAGTTGTCCTCGCAAGAGGGAGTGTTTTTTTATTACAATGGATACATGGAGACCTATGAGATGTGCTGATGTACACGATTCTTATTGTATACATTTAATATTTCCATTATACTGTACTGAAAGCAGCCTAAAGTATACCAAGGGTCCCATAGGCGTGAGGGAGCATAAACATAAAGTTAGTGTAGACAGTTATAAATGAGTGCATAGGTGTGACAGTGTTACGTGTTTTGGTGCCTAAAGGTGGCCATTCACGAGAACGACTTCACTAATCTCCGTCTTCCCATTTTTATTTCTATATTCACTTCTTCATTGTAGTTGGTGTATCTTTTTCTGCATTGTATTTTGTGTTTTGTTCTTGTCATCATTTTGTACTACACTTTATCCTGTATATTTCTTTATACCGGGCCGCAGACCCTTTGTGGCGCCATATAATTAAATAAACAAACAATAATACTAATACATAAACTGTTTCTTGAACTGGTCTAAAACTTTTTCTTCTCCTGCTCACGTCATAGGTTGCACTTTACAGTGTTCCATACTGAGGATGTACATGACGTGCTCAAGATATGGGATGGAACTATAGACAGCGGGATTCTCATGAAGGAATTAAGCGGTGCCACTTTGCCCCTCGACATACACAGCACTTTCAATTCAGTTACCCTGCAGTTTAACACTGATTTCTTTACCAGTAAACAGGGATTCTCTATCCATTTCTCAGGTAAGATTTTGGAGTGTTTAGGAACATGTCGTGCCAGATCCATTACCATATAAAATATCTATTAATTACTATGTATACAGTCAATTAAGAACCGGAAAAGTGTTAGTAGTATCATATATTATTATCTTTACAGTCAGTGGTCAAAGTATAATATGGACACTTAAAATTTGTGGTAATGAAACATGGGGAGAAGTGGGAGAAGTGATGGTATGCATGTACGGTATAGGTTTCAATAAGATATAAGGCCAGATTCAATTAGTGCAAAGGGCGCCTATTTTCATAGGCCAACATTGTGCATTTTCTTATATGGTACGAGAAAAAATCTGTCATGTCATTTTGCACAGTGTATGTTTGGAATGCACAAAGTCCTTTATTGAATCTTCCCCATACAATACAGAGACTTCTAGTGACAAATTGAATATTAAGAACAATTTGCCCAACATGCCAACTGTACTGCTACAAAACAAAGGAATGTAGTAAAAAAAAAAATCTCCTTACTGGGCTGCTGAGCAGATGGCGATTACCCTATCTATATGGGCCAGACTCAGATTTACACTCTCATGACTCATGAGCTAGGTACACACTGTAAGATAAATTGTTCCAATCGTAGGATTTTTCAAGAGTGGGCAAAACCATGTTGAATTACAGAGGAGGTAAACTGAATTAATTGCAATCAGCATAACAAGTGACAGCTGATGTTTCCTAGCACAAGTCTAATAACAGTGCAACACTAACGCTGGTCAGTATCTGTGTGCAACATGCAACAATAAAGTATTCTTCCTGCATGCAGACACTGACCTTCATTTTACCTCCCCTGCAATTCATTGTAAAGGTGGCCATTCACGAAAGGTGGAGTATAAAGGTGGCCATTCACGAGAATGACTTCGTTCTCATGGAATGTCGGCACCGACAAACTGGGTGATTTTCCCTAGGGAAAATCACCCTGTCTGCGGTCCATCCACGAGAACGATGACGTTCTAATGGTGGCCATAGAAGAATAAAGAAAAACCTATTAAATAATAGAAAAAAAATAAATTAAAAATATACATACTTTACAGATATCTTCTCTGGGCACCGGAGCGATGCCCAGCTCCTTCTCCATATGGCGTCTTCGTCTTGCATAGAGAGGACGCTGTATATATGTGACGGCATCACTCATATACAGCGTCCTCTCCAGCTGCAATGGACGCTCAAGGGCATAGGGAGAAGGAGCTTAGCACCACTCCGGTGCCCAGTGAAGACATCTGTAAAGTATGTACAGGTTTTCTTTCAATTTTTTTAGGTAAACAAACGAACATCGGTGATCAATCGGAAAATCCGTCTGATCACTGATAGCGTTTGTTTATGTTTTACTGTGTTTTGTCGCAGTTAGGGTTTTTTTTATGTGGCCAACCAATGACCAATTTTTGCACAAAAATCATGGGTTTTGGGTAAAAATCGGCCTGTGAATTAAGTCATGAGAGTGTAAAAATATAATTCTGACACTATATGAGCAACATTAGATCAGGTATGCTCCTCTAATTGAAACACTTAATCTGTGGATACAATACTACCAGTCCACAGCGTATTTATTTATGTCTGAAGATAATTCAAACAATATAAATAGTCCAAATTGAAATGACACTAAGGCCTAGATTCACTAAGCAGGGAGTTGGCAGGGGAATTGAAAAGTGGGGATGTTGCCCCTAGCAATCAATCAGATTTGATCTCTCAGTTTCATTTTACATACTGGAGAAGGTGAGCAACATCCCCCTTCCCCAATGGTTTAGTAAATTTAGGCCTAGGCCCCTCTGCAGAAACTGCTGCGCCCCTCTATATATTGAATTATTCTCCACGCAATTCACAAATAAAGCGGTGTTGCACTATGCGCTATGATATATATGTATATATAATTATTTAGTCTTACCAGTAGGTTCTTATTTATAATGAAACATTTAAACATCTTCCACGGGTGTTAGCATGCATAAGAGATGTTGTTCACACAAATTATATTCATGAACTTATTGCCATCAAGTGTCTCCTTCTCCCAGAAGACCATAAAAAATCATAGGCCTCTTGAAACAGCGAGAAAATAATGTTTCTCTAATATCAGATTAGATTAGAAAGCTAATCAGGCGTTTAGCCTCTGACAGGCTCCCCTCCCAGCTGAACCTGCACCTTTTAATGTAGAAATGATAGCAAGCAGAAAGTTGGAGATGATTGTCCCCATCCCTCGCTCGTCTCTAAGCCGACATTATGGTGCTATATTGTCTTCAATAAATTGAATCTATGCCTGCGTTATAAAATACTGCAGATGGAGGAGAAATGTGTTATCTGCTTACAAAAACTACCCAGAGCTGTCATATGGGGTCATTTATGCTGCTCTGTTAAACATAATAACTCTTAGTGGGTTAATTCATTCATCATTAGATTGTTCACAAGGGAAAGGGACAATGAATTGATATTCAGTGACCAAAACTAATCTGTGATTAATGTTGTGGGAAACCTTTTTTTTTTATTAGACTGTTTTTTATGGTTTGGATGTTATTAACAGCAAAAGAAAGCACACCTATTGGTTTACTGTAAAAGGTGATAATAGCTAAGAATTGTATATCACTTTTGTACATCCAGTGTAGTCTATTTATAAGTAAATGTTATTAACCATGCTCCTGGTGTATTGCGTTGTTAACTTTTACTTAACCTCTCTCTTTTAATAGATAATGGAAATAAACATCTCTGCTTAAACTGCATGAAGGTTTTGCTAAAACAGGTGTAGATAATAAAAGTTAGAAACATAGAGATCTGATTTTCCCTCACTCCCTTACATTCGGATCAGAGAACAATGCAACTGCATGAGTTTGATTACATTTACAGATCCTATCTACTGCTTGGAGATCCGAGTGCCGGACAATAAAATCTAAGGATGCGGGCCATTATATGTTAAGTAGATCTGTAGGAGGGTGCACATCTAAGTCTATTGATGAGCCAAGGCCCCTACAAGCTAATTTTACATCTTTCTGTCATTCAACCCTTACCCAGTATCTAGAAGTTGTTGCATATATATCATGCAAAATTGCATGATATAATAATATGTATCTGGAAATTAACCTGATCAGAGTCTATTGAACACTGCTTTTACATAGGACTGTACACAGATATTGCATTGGAGGATAATATACCTAATTATCAAACTTATTTTATGTGAGAGGAGAGTGCACCAGCCTGTACTCTCCTTACTCATATGGGCCTTCCATGTGCAGAACCCTATATTTAAGTGTCTGCATGCGAAAGGGTCAGTACGGTCACAGAACTCTCACCTATCATCTTTAAGTCCAGATCAAGTCAATAACTGAAAAACTCTTTGATGTTTAACATATTCTTTTCTGTTTGTTTGGGTTTTCTTTAGTTACTACAGCTACATCCTGTAATGATCCTGGAATACCTCAAAATGGCAGCCGAAGTGGAGACAGCCGTGACGCTGGTGACTCCATAGTCTTCCAGTGTGATCCAGGCTACCTTCTAGAAGGGGAACCCAAGATCAACTGTGTGCAGATTGCAGACAGGTTCTACTGGAACCCCAACCCTCCCATCTGCATTGGTAAATAGAGATTTCCTAGTTACCTCAAAAATATATTCATATTCATTAAAAAAAGTTTTATTTGAACTTAGCCACAGGCTTATGGACATCCCTGCTTGGTTCCATGTGCAGCTTAAGCTTAGCATGACATATAATTGTTTGGTGACCTATATTCTATATGCTATATGTGTCCACTATGATTGCGTACTCTTAAGCGGTAGGCTTGTGCAGTATCCCATTCAGAAGTGTGCTTTTCTACTTATTAGGAAAAGTAGCTTCGTATTTCTGGGCCATTAAAATGCCTCATTAAGCAGATGTGATGGGAGTGTAGATGCCTAACATGGTGTCTTCCTCAAGCTCAGGAGTTTGAGGAGGAAAGCAGTGAATCTTGTCTTTTATTGGCTCAATGTTGCTTCTGTTATAAGATTGTAAGCAAATATTCTGAAATCAATAGCACGAATGTTCAACACGCTGATTGACTCTGGTAGATCAGACCCACTACATTGATTTTCCCGTCTGCTTGACATGAAATGCCTCTGTTACTGCAATAAACACAGGCAAGTTCACTCTCCACTTAAGCTGACAAACTAATTGCAACAAAGGTTATTTTTCAGCCCAGAGTTGCTAGGTTATGTTCATTTTGCTTTTCCATTTGGTTTTACAGCTGCATTACTTATATGAGGAAAAAAGTATACCTACTGAATATAATTTTATGTGCATATGTCATATATATAATTATATAAAATATTGTTTTCAAACCCATTATATTAAAAATTCTATATATACATTGGTAAAAAAAAAATAATAATAAATTTATTTGTATTAATATATCTGTTGTATGTCTAAATTTCAGCTCCATGTGGTGGGAATTTAACTGGACCAACAGGAGTTATTCTGTCACCTCAATACCCAGAACCCTACCCGCCGTTGAAAGAATGTGACTGGAAACTGACTGTGTCTTCGGACTATGTGATTGCTCTCTCTTTTAACACGTATGTATTATTACAGTGCAACTTTACTTACAACAGCCTGTTTAGGGCTGCACTCGAGTTTAGATCGTGTTTGAGCAACAAGGTGGCAGGAAGGCTTATAATATTATGTATACATAATGGTAATTAAATATATAATAGTAGCCGCGCTAAAAGAAAAATCATATAGATCAAGAATAAGAATATATTATCCTAAAAAGAATGGATTTATTATTCTCATGTAACCATCATCACAATTATTAGAAAATACATTTGGTAAGTAATAAAACAATTTCTGTGGTTATATCTCCTCAGCAGCTCGCATGAAAATCCTCTACCACAAATGATTATTGGGGATCTGAATGGTAATGGATATCAGGCCACACTGCTTTAGATTGACTGCACAAATACAAAATTATAGCTATTGAGGTGGAAATTAAGTTTAGGACCGCAGGGAAATCCTCTTTGATTTTACAGGACCCAGGAATCCGAACTGCAATAATCTCACTGCTCATGTTAAAGTGAGAATAGCATTCACATTAAAGATTGATTAATGAACAGTTCAGATGGAGTAAGCTGTTTGATCACCATATACTCACAGACGATGATTGAATCCCTCAGGTTTAGGCAGATACAAGAGGCGATATCTGGGTTTTCTATGGGGAGCCTCATGAGATCAGCTGGGTGGCTTCTATTAATCTGTAAAAACAGGCAGTTGGGGGCGTCCCTGATGCTGGGCTATAAACAAAAATGCTATTTTAAATTCTCAGTTTACAGCAAATAGAGACATCAACCATTCAATGGATAATTCTATATATTCGAGCTTCTCTGCAACGCGTTTAGTCCTTGCAGTGGGACTGTCAAGCAGTATACAAATCAGAAAGATGTTTGTTCATGTTATTACATTGCTGGAACGGGATCGACTAAATCTACGGTTCTCAAACTGTGGGTCGGGGCCCCAGAGTGGGTTACGCCCACATGTGTATGGGGTCACGACATCCTCAGAGAGACCATCTCCCAGTTGCAGGCCAGGTGCTATGGGACCGTGGGGTGTCACTGTGATACATGTGCAGGGCCGGACTGTGACTTAAAATCAGCCCTGGCATTTAATGCATACAGGACCAGATAGAGCTATCCACCAATCAGACTGCTGATAGTTATCCTCTTTTTTGTCTAGCTAGTCAGTGAATGGCTGTCAGCACACTGATTGGTGGATGACTGATTGGTGGATGATGTAACATGCATGAAGGAGGTGATTGGTGGCCACTGTTTTACTAAATCAGTTCCATCTTCACATTCACATGTCACATAAGATTGCCAGTTGTCATGATGTACAAATAATGTCATTCCACTGGAGCCCCCAGCAACAGCATAAAACTGTAACAAACTGTAATAAAACTGTAACAAAATACAATAAGGATAAAGCTTACACAGATCCCTAAAGTGTAAACCATGCATTTCCTTTTATTGTTTCCAAAATATGACAACACAGTACCAGTATGTGTTAAATAACACAAGAGAGTCCTTGTCCTCAGTGTTAATAAAATTAAAGAGAACGATTGCTAGATGTGGTATGGTTAATACCAAGACATCCCAATGGCACAT
Source organism: Platyplectrum ornatum (assembly GCA_016617825.1). Lineage (NCBI taxonomy): Eukaryota > Metazoa > Chordata > Amphibia > Anura > Limnodynastidae > Platyplectrum > Platyplectrum ornatum. Next base: position 20,344 of record JABWIB010003791.1, read on the forward strand.
GAGTGCTTAGAGTGGACGTATTGTTTTACTTGGGAAAATGATTGGTTGTTATTACCAGAAAGAAAGGACTAAAGCCGAAAACATGCTTTTGTTGTGTAGAAAATGGAATTGCTTCACTTTGTATTGTCAGATTTTAGGAACTAAGGAAACCGTTCCTACAATAATAATTTACCTTCATCTCTCAGCCGGCAATGATCTCTAATTAGTGGTTCTTCTGCGATACCTTTTTATCAGTCATGCGCCTAACCATGGAACAGGCTTTATTGTATCTTGCTAATGTCTTCCTTGCCATTAAGTATTGGACAGGACTTGTTAATTAAGTCATTTGCTTTTATAAGGTGAAGAAAATATCGCCAGTGATAATAAGGTCCCCAGGGTAGAGATACATATATCTGAGCGTCTATTAGATTTTTAACTTGTAGTAGCTAGGGAGATGTCTGATGCATTGCATGACAAATTAGAGAAGGCTAGGTCTCTCCAGCACTAGGGAGGTCATAGACTTTTTCATCAGTTTGTAGAGTATCTTTTCTAATTACATCTACAGAGCCCATCTGTGTTACCAATATTATATATAAAGCCCTGGGGATACTTTCTCATGTCATTTGTCACAGCATGGAAATAGCAAATCAGGTCATAAAGAAAAAACAAAAATGATCATAATATTAAAAATATGTGGGGGAGATGCATTCTTAATGATAACACTCTTGCCCCTATAGAGATTCCAGATTGCTTGCAGAATGCACAGTACCAAAGTTCCTGTTATTTATGGCTTTTAATGAGCTACATTTCATGATCTGTTCATTGAAATTATCACAGATTGTGCACAATATCAAATGCATCATATAAAGCCTTATAATAGGGAAATGTTAATGGTTAGTTTAGTACACTTAAATACGTGTATTATGGAGAATACAGTCTATATACCTGTTAAGTCCGGTAAAACTGTAAACTCAATACTATTGCACCATTAAGCTATTACCAATTACAAAAGTCCAGCAGGATGCAAGTGGAAGTATATTGGATTACAGTTTCTTTTATGTCAGTGTATCAATTCTGTATAGTTAGAGTGTTTGTAAAGTACTAGTACATTTGTAATTGAACATGTGAATATTGTATGTCATTTTAGTGGAAGGTAAAATACTGCACTGTGTAATCTGCCATCATGTAAGAATAATAAATGGAGGTAACAATAAGTCTAAGGCATTTTGTTTTGTTTTTTTGTTATGTATGTATCATTTTGTGCATTGTAAAATAGGTTTTCCTATGATAAGAAATATTATTCTGTTATATATAACATTTTGTTGTTTCTCTTTTACTCCAGCTTTAATATAGAGCCGAGTTATGATTTTCTGCACATCTATGATGGCCCGGACTCATTGAGCCCGCTGATAGGAAGTTTCTATGGCTCCCTTCTTCCTGAAAGGATAGAGAGCAGCAGCAACAGCTTGTTCATAGCTTTTCGCAGTGATGCCTCTGTGAGCAGTGGAGGGTTCGTCATTGACTACACAGGTACTACAATATATATATATATATTTTTTTTTTTTAAATGAATGTAATATTCAGATTTATCTAAGCACTATAATAACCTCCAAGCACTCTTTTTTTTAACTCATGAACAGAACTCCTATGCAAATAAGTAACTGTTAGAATCATGCAATCCTAAAGCCTATACACACAAAAGGGGAATGTACTGTAGCACTTTTGAGCCAAGGTCCCTGAATTAATGCATACACACCTGCGCCACATAAAATAGAGCTGGTGCGGAAAAGAGAATAATGAATTCTCATATGAATCTTCATTCCTATAAAGGGTGCAAAAATAGCAATGATTTCAGTTCATACTCCTAGAGCATGCATGAAAATGCATACTACATAACATACATACATACTAAACATACATACATACAAACATACTACTACATACATAACATACATACATACTAAACATACATAACATACTACTACATACATAACATACATACATACATACATACATACATAACATACTACTACATACATAACATACATACATACTAAACATACATAACATACTACTACATACGTAACATACATACATACTAAACATACATAACATACTACTACATACATAGCATACATACATACATACATACATACATACTAAACATACATAACATACTACTATATACATACATGCTAAACATACATAACATTCTACTACATACATAGCATACATACATACATAGCATACATACATACATACATACATACATACATACATACATACTAAACATACATAACATACTACTATATACATACATGCTAAACATACATAACATACTACTACATACATAACATACATACTAAAGCACACTTTGAACCAGATCCAGAACTCCATACATTAGATGTGTGGCCATCAGATGTTCAAACATATGGACATCCATAGGAGAAATGACGCAATATATAGGGGAGTTCACACCCCTCTACTGTGCGTAAGGACTTATGGAAAACTCAGACGTCTGGATCTGGTCCAATATAATCTTGATTATCTGCTAAATGGGCAGTCTCTCCTTCAATGTTTTGTCACACTGCATACAAATAATCCTAACACATTCTCTCCTGATAATCAGATCATTCATAATCATAATACCAATATTCCAAAGGGCAGATTCAATTAACCGCAGTGTGTCTCTGGAATGGCACATCACATGAATCAACATCACGGATTGAGATGTTAAGCTACCAATGCAGATGTAAATAGGCGCACCTTATGTATTATGCCGACATNGTGGTTAATTGAATCTGCCATCAAATGTTGCTTGGCTGATCCTTTTAGGAAAAGGGTGGTGGGTAAATAACCCTTTTTATCTGGTAGTATCTGTGTAATTGCAGTGCACCAGTCGCATATAATATAACATTAATAATCGTGGTTAACATGACTTCTGTATGATATATACTTGTAAATCTCTATCATTAGATTTTCATATTTTATCTCATTCCTGTAAGTTGTACTCGGCATATGTAAGATTTATATATTTGTGTTGTTAATTGGAAATTGAAAAATACTAAATGTGAAAGATTGGCTCATTTCAGTACAGTGGATAAAAGCGTAACAGTAGTCTTTCAGTGTGCATGGAAACATATTGTGCTTAAATTGATTTTACAGATCAGGCTATGAAAAATCATGTTCCAAAGCACAGTCAAAATTCCAAGCAAAAGGTCAAANCCGTCAGCAAATAATCAAGGAAGCTATCCAAGCAAAAAGCATGTCAGATACAGCAGTCAAAACAGAAGTCACACCCTTATCTTTATTATATACAGTGCTACTATCATGCATGTCTTGGTGGTTAGAAAGGCTAGGGCCTAAATTTACTGAACAGGGAGATTGAAAAGTGAGGATGTTGCCCATAGCAACCAATCAGATTCAAAGTCTCAGTTTCATTTTACATGAAGAATGTGAGCTTGAATCTGATTTGTGCTATGGGCAATATCCCCACTTTTCCAATGCCTCAGTTTAGTAAATTTAAGCCCAGAGGTCTACCAATTAGTCGGTATATACTTGTTTGTATATATATATATATATATATATATATATATATCCCAACATAAGGGGGTCTGAGGTTGGGACATTTAAGCCCCACCCCTGGATTGTTCTGACTCCGCCCCCGCTCCTGCCCGACTCCCCCGAAACCGCTTAGCTGGACAAACTGGGAGGCGGAAGGGACAATGCGTTATATAAACAGCTTTACATTGCCTTATATTAACCCTGCACATGCAGGAAACAGGGCA
>JABWIB010003792.1:0-16977 GCA_016617825.1 Platyplectrum ornatum
GAGCTCCCAGGTCTGGTGGCTTTGAAAGCGATGTAAACCATGATAGTCTTGGCCAGGATACAAGACACAGCCACAGTGAACATTATTCCAAAGGAGATTTGTCTTAACATGCAGGTGATGTCCACTGGACGACCAATGAATAGATACACACAAAGAAAATTCAATTTCAATGAGATGAGGAGAATGAAGCTTATGATTTTGTTATTGGATTTTACTATAGGAGTATCTGCAAAGAAGACAAATATTCTAATAACTAAAAGAGTTAAGATGAAAAATAGTCCAGATATTAAAGAGAGAATTAAAGCAACAGTGTCCTCCTTGTATGACAAAAATTCTTCTATTCTTTGAACACACTTGTCTTTCTTCTCATTTGGCCATTCATCATCAGGACATTTCTGGCAATTTTCACTGTCTAAAAGACAAAATTAAATAAACAATATCTTCTGTTACCACTCCTCAACACATAAAAGCTCATATTGAAGGGAAAGTCAGTGCGCACACAATGTAGGCACAAGCGGGAAATATTTATGTTGAATAGTAATGAAAAGCTTATCCACTTTAAAAATTGAGTAAAATGGTTGCAGGAGGAATGTTCAAGGTATTAAGGTATGCATGAGGAACCTACAAAGGCAGATGTAGGAAGTGGTGATCAAAAATGAATAGAAGCGATAATCTAGGTAATGTTGTAGTATAGTGTAGTACATATTTTATACACGTAAAGTGCATTATAAGCATAATAGACATCATTCCCTTGCATTACACTGTTATTAGTTTGCCATAGGTGTACTTTCTTAAACAATGTATTTCCTACACATGTATTTATATATAGAAAAATTCATTTTTTGTTGACTCTGTGGCTATAAATGTTTTAATGAATTTATGATTCACTTTTGTTAAAATTTGTGTCTCTTTTTTATGCCCTTCGGTTGTAGCCAGCCCTGGAAGACATCATATAACTTTCTATTATATGAAAGCGTGCCTTTAAAACCATGATTTAGTCTGGCAAGTAACAAAGAGATTATAATCTATTTTTCTACGTTATAAATATGCATTGTTCTCAGTGCTATCAGAATTAAGATTGGTACACCTAGAATTCACTCTCCACTCCCAGCTTGCAAGCAGTAACCAGTCCTCAGAAAATGAAATTAGAAATGTCCAATAAAATTCCCACCTGTTTGTGTGACCAAAGCATGAGCAACTCCTCAATGCGTTTCGGCCTGGAATGGACTTCGTCAGGAGGGGTGGTTCCTACTATTTGATGCTCATTTAAATAGTGCCGTACACTCAACATTCTTTTTGTCTGGCTTATATATAAAAGGCTGTAGAGACACTCGAGTAGGTATATATATCAAATGTGTACTTTCACATTTAAGAACATTTTTTTATTTGAAAGATTTCCTCTCTTTGGGTGCTTTTTTACAACTATTACAAAGGAAATAACCATAAAGTTGTAGACTAAAGTTAGATATATTTGGAGACCCCTTTTTAAGATAATTGGGGGATATTTTTTTTATGGTATTGCGACGTTTAAACTTAATTGTGGGATACACTGTTAGGATTCCTGTTAACATTGGGTTAGCTTTCAAGATTGGACAGTGGTTTGCTAGGCTACTTTTCATTTTAGTCCCAGCTGTGGAAAAATTGGTAGTAAAGGCAAATTATTTCTTAATATCTCTTTTTAATGCTCCAAGAGACTGCTTCTATCCATCTTTGTTGCTCTTCTGCAGAATTTCTCAACTAATTTAATTTGGGTAGTTTCTTCTAAGGATTTTGATTTTGTATTCCAATGATAGTTTATCATATTTTGCAATAGAATAACAATTTCGGGTGAGATGTATAAATTAAAAAAATGGAATATTCTTCTTTTTTGAAACTTGTCTACCTTCATTATATAAGTGGACATAGTTACATAGTTAGTTTTGTCTCACTCATAGAAAGAGGTGACGCCAACATCAAGTCAAGAAATTATATTTTGTCTAAGGAATAGACTATGTAGTAGTAACAAGTGAAAATAGTCACCCAGATGTTTTATAATAAAGGCTACAATGAAAAAGATTTAAAAGTAAATATGGACAATATGGATAGAAATAAAATGTTAAAAAAGAAGAAAACAACTATTTATAGTCATTAATCAGAGCTTTGGCATAACTTTTATTACCAATTAGAGTAAAAACCATCAGGAGATGGAAAAAAATATTAAAAAGAACTGCCCTTTTTTATTAAATGACCCCAATCTGATAGGTGTAATTCCATGTGTACCTAGGTTTATATATACATGAGCCCGTTAACCATCAGACTTGAGAGAATTTTAATATAGAACTATTTATTACGTGCAATACTGAAAAATTGGTTGACCAGTAAAGATTTTGGGCCAGATTCAGCTTTTCACTCTCATGACTTACACTCATGAGTTACACTCTCAAGGGCAAAACCATGTTGATTTGCAGGGGAGGTAAATTTCATTAGTTGCAATCAGGTGAGAGATGATGTTTCCAGCCCAAGTGTAATAACAGTGTAACAGTAACGCTGGTCAGTATCTGTGTGCAACATGCAACAATAAAGTATTCTCCCTGCATGCACACACTGACATTCATTTTACCCCCCCTGCAATTCACATGGTTTTACCCATGAGAGTGTAAGGACAATATTTTTACACATTATTCTAAATTTATATAATATTATTGTATCTTTATAATATTAGTTTCTTTTTACTTTAGATTTTTAACTGAAGAATTATTTTTAAAATGTCCTTTAGCTAGTTGTGGTATTTTAGTGTCTTTGACTATTTATAATATGGCTCTCTAGTACAATTCTCCTTGGTTATTATATTGTGGTTTCATTTTTCCCTTTGGGATCTTTTAATAATTGCAATAAACTGTAATAAGTCCCCCAAAGGACTTTCTGTGATAAATAAAAATAAGAAACAGAACTATTGTTATTTTAAAACTTTATAGTACACTCTCTATTTCAGCAGTGTACCGCATAAAAACTTGTACATATGCACATCACAATGTAAAATATCATCGCCAAGTACGTCACCCACCCTCCGGCCGCTCTCCTCTCCACCTCAGTGCACTCAGTAGCAGCAGGCAGCACGTCGGACCAGGTTCACCTCGTGTGGCAAGACGCTATAGATATATATATTCACTCCCAAAATCCCATAGGGTTTTCCAAGGCCAGCACAACACTACTATAAAGCTTGCAACCAATGGATTAAATGCATGGCTCATATATATATATATATATATATATATATATATATATATATATATATATATATATTCCAGCAGTACACAGGTTAGTGGAGACAGGAGAAAGATTGCAGCAAAAGTTAAAGACTTACAGGGCTCCCGCCCCAGGAGGATAAAAGATCACAGCAATCATTATCATCCAAAGCATCTTAGTCTTGCTCTCATTGTGCCTGCAGCGCTGTTAGGGAACCCAAGGCAGTGCATAAAGAGGAGTAACCATGATAGGCTAATAAAATTTGAGTGGAAGACCAATCAGGGCCACCCCAGCACTCCAAAATAGGCCAAATTAGTATTAATCCTGTCCCCCATCCAGCCTAGCACTAGAACCAATTGAACCGCTAAATATTAGAGCTGCAGTTCCAGAGGTGACAAACCCTATCATCCCTACCACGATGATAGGAGAAGTCAAGAACAACCCTCAGCCCAGATCAGGCAAGAGATGACATCCCAGAGAGAACGGAAGACTTGCCACATCCTAACCAAAACTAAACACAAAATACAATAATCTAGCGAGTGCTAATAATACAGCAACTAAGCTGTGGCTCCACACAAGCAGGCAAGTGCCCTATACCTAAAACTATCCAGCCATGTTTCAGCATCTTGGAGTGAAGAGAAGCAAATAATAAAGCCATCCAAATTGTCACAGATGTCACCTGTGATGCTGGATCTCACCGCCATCTCCCCACTTCTGGTCCCAGGCAGTGCCTCCTACGCTGTGCACAGGAGCTTCCTGCTTCTGCCAGCAGTCCCTGTCGATGGCGTGCTGCTGCTCTACGCTCTCTGTCTCTGCCTCCACATGTGATCAATATTGCAACAGGCATATGAGATTTTCTCAAGTCTTTACCAGCTCTGTGATCCACTCTACAGATTCCATCCAGTCAGGATTCATGGGTGAAGCCATATTGGATGCTGCAGCCCATGATCACTCCACAGCAGGTGTAAATTCCCTTCTCCTCCTGGACTTGTGCCTGTGTCTTGTTGTCACACTGCTAGTGTGGAAGCACTAGATCCTCAGCTGCTGGATTCAAGCCTGCAGTTAATCTCTCTGCTAGGCAAATACTTACCTGTCAAACTCCTGGAGCACTATTGGTCCCAGCCAGCCACAACTGCTCACTTGACCACTCCTACAGCACTAGATACCAGTCAGCTACAAGTGCTCACCTACTCATCCCTGCAGTACTACAGGTTCTCGAGGGAACCACTTTGTCCATAAGATGGAGAACAGCATCCTGGTCGAGGAAATTGAGAAATTTTGCATTAAGAGTCTGAGAAGAGTTTCAGAGCAGGGAGTATGAGGAGGAACGCAGTGGGTCCATTCATTGAAATGAGAAAGAAGCGGGACCATATCTCTTTAGTAAGTGCTGTTTGAGGTAAGTTTCAGGCCGCTGACCCTCTATTTTTTCCAGGAGACCCACAAAGTGAAGATTGTTGTGCCTGGACCACACCTACAAATCGTTGAGCTTGACCCTGCAGGCCTCAAATTTCACCGCCAAATCTGTGACTTCTTTGGCCAGTGGGAGACATCCTCTAGAGCCGAGATACGTTGTTTGGTTCATCCACTCGTTCGGTGGTTTTCTGTGCATCCTACTGGATTAAAGAGATATCCGCTTGAACTGTTCCCATTTGTCAGAGAGGGTTTTCTCACAGAATTCAATAGCTAACAGGACCTGCTGAAGAGTTGGGCCAGGATGAGGTGAGCAAGGTGAGGTAGCAGAGCGAGATGGAGGAGACACAGTGGCAGTTGAATGTCTGCTGAACCACTCCAATTTGGCAGCTGCCGAGGCCGCATGACCATTCCATGAAAACATCCCATGTGTTGAGGCGGAGTTTAACCAATGATCCTCCTCAACACTAGCGAGGTCTGGTGTCTGGAAACAGGCTTTCCTAAAAAGCATTCGATGCGTACCAGTTGATTTTTTTTATATACTAATGTTCAAGCTCTTAACTGTTATGTAATGTAATGTATGCATTATGAAGCACCCTCTTGTTTGATATATATATATCCTTCACAAATGATGAGATTTCTAGTATTTTAATTAATGATACGTCATCATTGGCTTTTGATGTGGATTCGCCAGCTGAGATGTTCTGGGATATTGACAAATTAAGAAAGAGGTGTGTGGAGCTAAGGCTACATAGCTTAACCTTGTCGCAATATTTCAAGGAGGGGTTAATCCAGAGGGGGTTAAGAGTGAGGAACCAGCCCACTATTGGTCGGGGGATAAAACATTTTGTTTAAAGTGGTGTCAGATTTTAAACAAATGCTCCATGGATTTGATGATCCTTGTGATCGAGAAGGCCAATAGTGATGTTGAAATATTATCTAAAGAACTCACTGATTTAGAAACCACCGGAATGCAAACACTCAGAATGGACAAAACTACTGATTGGTTAAGCAAATTAGAGTCCTCAGTCCAACAGTTTGAAGTGGAGGTATTAGCCTTTAAGAAGAGGAAGTATAGATATGTCAAGGAGGATTACAAAGAGGGACGGGTGTACCAATGGCTAAATGGTTATAATTCAAATAAGAAAAATATTACACATCGTACTAAACATATGAATCGTCGTAGGTCATTCACTGACCTCGACACCCAAACATAATGTAGTGATTCAGATGGCTCATCAAAAAATGGACAACATGGTGCACATTTTTTAGGGGACCGCCGACCCCAAAAAAACAAAGTCGCTTCAAACCCACCAGAAGGGGTGGAAGGAGACATGCAGACAAGGGCCGTCACCAAGAGACAAATGAACAGACGGAGACAGTAGTGCTGAATTTATCAAAATATGTGCCTACGGAAGCGGAATTGAGAATGCTTAACGACTAGAGGGTCGTTATGTAACCCAGTCTCTCAATCCATTGATTTCCATCTTCAATCTACAGTTCAATCTACGTCAAGTTATTTAAAAGGTACTAATGACTTCCGTGTTAAATTGGCTGGATGTGTGAAGCCTAATTGCAAATGTTTATTGGTAACCATGGATGTTTCAAGTTTATATATCAACATTACCCATGAAGGGGTCTGGAGGCGGTAAGAGCATCTTTACTTGCATCTACTTCATATGACGGTCCATCTGTTGATTTGTTTTCTATTACTTGTGAAATTTGTGTTGACAAGAAATAATTTTTTGTTTCAATTTAAATTTAATTTACAATTACAGGGGACCGCCATGGGTTCCAACATGGCACCCGCATCTATATATGAGCCAATATGAGGAAATCAACATTCTGAATGATCCTGTGTTTTCATCGTATTTTCATCATATATATTTCATCGTATATATATTATATTGACGACTTATTCTTGATTTGGACAGGTTCGGAACAGCAACTGTTAGACTTTGTGTTTAAACTTAACAATCTAAATTAGACTATTCGCTTTACAGTTAATTATCATGAACACAGTATTAATTTTTTGGATGTGTGTGTGTCTCAAACAGAAGTTGGCTTCAAGACTGAAATATACAGGAAAGAAACGGACCGGAACACTCTTCTACTATCAGATAGTTTCCATCCAAAGCCCCTCAAAAAAGGACTACCGTTCTCCCAAATGGTGAGAGTAACACGTATTACCTCTGATATTAATGAGTTGAAAGGATGCCTTACAGGTTATGGCTGATCGCTTCATAACTAGGGGAAGTTAATTAGGCATTGGACAAATGTTTAGCACTGAATCGACAAGATCTATTGTTTAAACCAAAATATGACAAAAACATGGATAGAATGGTATTCTGCACTACTTTCTCTACAATGTCGCATGTGGTGCGTGATGCACTATATCGCCACTGGCATATTTTAGCCTCTGACCCACGTTTGGGGGATAAGCTACAGACAAACCTGAGAGATGTCTTGGTCCACAGTGATGTGCTCCCTAGTAAACCAATTGGCTGGGTACCACTAAGAGCGGGGGTATTTAAATGCAATGGATGTGTCAACTGTTGATTTCTGAAAATGGGAGATTGTTTTATTCATCCTACAATGGGAACAAAGTTCAAGATTAAACACCGAATGACCTATCAAATGCGCTTTGTAGTGTACGTCATTATATGTCCTTGCCCTAAGTTATACACAGGGAAGACAACACAAATGTTGAAAGAGAGAGTAGCCCTTCACCGTTCCTCAATCAAAAAAATACACCATTCGATGGATTCCAAGACTCCACCCGTGGCGCGTCATTTTCATGAGGAGGGACATAGACTGTGTGACCTGAGATGCATGCAACTGTTACATGTGCCTCCGTTGAGGAGAGGAGGGGATCGGGAAACAAGACTTCTCCAGAGGGAAGCTGAATTAATTTATACTTTTAATACTGTTAATCCTCATGGCCTCAACGAGGAATTTAACTTTACTAGTTTTTTCTAAGTTTCCTTTATGTTCCTCTATTGTGATCCTTTTTGTTACTATTATCTTTATTTACTCTATTCACACATGTTATGAATAACAATAGATATCTTATATTTGATGATGAGTATTCCTCGTCCCGTTTCCTCTCTTCGGATCCTTATTGCTGACAGGCTGCGCGCGTACCTTTACTCGGTGGAGACCATGATCGAGGAGTGAACAGTGTTGAGCGTGTGACAGGGATTTCCGTAGTGTCACGTCACCACTGGTACGCGCCCTGTGACGAGTTGTAAACTGGGGAAGGGTGTAGGTGTGTGGGGGAACGAAGTTGTGAGGGAGACGGGAGGAATGAATTCCTTGGGCACGTCTATCTTCCGAGAGTCACAGCTGATGGGATTTAATCCACTCAATGAAGGTATTTAATTGATATTTTTGTGTTTGGTTTTTAGTTGTCTGTCTTGAGCCACACTGAACGCTGCACGCTATGAGCTATACTGAACGCTACAGAATGAAACCCTTGCCATTGGACTCTCCCTGAAGACGGCTTCTGAGCCGAAACAGCTGTCGGGCTATGTGATCCACGGGCTCTATGACCTATCGGCTAAGTGAAATTGCTGTGCTTGTATTGAACCATGAGACTCTAATCTGTGGCCACTTCATTTGTGTGCAATATTTCCATTATGCAAAGGATTCTTGATGTGCAATATTACTGTTTATGATTGATTTTTTTGACTTAAGGCACTTTAGTTGAAGAGAAGCACTTTGTTGATTATATGTGGGGTAATGTGCAATATTATATGGGTTTCATTAGTCCTGTGAGTATTATACGTTTTTTCATGGTGGCTGTTCTTTGATTGCTCAGTGATATGGCTTATCATTGTTGATGAAGGATTATTTGTATTTTGATGAAGTAAAAGAACTTATTACTAAGGTTTTGTGAGTGCGTGCCCTTTGTCCCCTTTTTTGAGGATTATTTAGCGATATTAATTTAGTCTGGGCAGAGCACCTAACAGATAGTGAAAAAAAAAAAATAAAAATTATTATATATATATATATATATACATACGTATATATATATATACATATATATATATATATATATATATATATATATATATATATATATATATATATATATATATATATATATACCAAACAGATAAAGAGCAGGTAGGAAAACAGATCAAACTATTCACCAGACACATTGGAGATCTCGCCTTCTGAACATGGGATACAGTTATAGCAGCATGAGTGATAACCTTCCATTAGTGCTTTTCTGGTTCCCGGAAGACAGACTGGAGAACACCGACCTCTTGGAGCCTGTGAGATACAAATATTGTAAGTTTATAAATAATAACACTGTAGCTCCACATTTGCATTGGGTTAATTAGCATTTTTGTATTAACTTAAAAAATATATTTCAGTTATGTTTTTTTTATTATTGTTTCTTGAAATAAATATACATATTATTAGAATGAGTCATAAGTAATATGATAAGTGTGACACAGAACATATAGTGGTCAAAAATAATTGTATTTATATGTAGAATATGTATTATTTTTAAGATTATAATGATGTTGGTATAGTACTAGAGATAACTAAAAATGGTAACAACATAATAAATGCAATATTATCAAATGTCAACAGCACTGAATAGCTTAAAGGATGTATCCAAATATTCTAAATGCCTGATTGTCTCATTAGTTAATTGAAAGGAAGGAATGGGAGAAAAGGTTCAACTGCATGTCTAGCTGCACACGGGCCACAGGGAGATGCGTATCAAGGACAGAACAGTAAAACATCGGTTATAATCAAGGGGAAAGCTAAGTTCCTGAATACAGAGACAGCTACACTATCTGTGCAGATAATACAGCAGCCTCACAGCAAGCCAGATGTTAACTCAGGTGTGAATTCAGGTAACGAAGCCACTTGCATACAGCAACACAGCAATCTCTAATCAGACATCATGTCATAGAACAAGACATTCTGAGAAGAGACAAGGAACCAAGTCTTCGGTTCCTCAAGTGGAACCATTGCGCATGCTAAAGCTGAAGCCACAAAAGCACAATCTGCCTTCGTCGATTGAGAATTGCAATTAAACATGAAGGAAATGGCATGAGAACAGGAATTAGTAAGCCTACAAGCAATGCAGGAGGATGAAAGACTGCTCTTAGAAGCAGCTTTGGAGAAACTCAGAGTGGGAAATGAAGTTGCAGACTTGCAGGCAGAGGCAGTCTTTTTAGAAACCATGGTATACACTGACGATAAAACATGCAGTAATGTATTTGTCTCAGAAATTGAACAAGATGATCCCCTGCAGTACACATCAGACTGTTTCAACCAAGTCTCCAACCCTGACAGCAATCTTCATCTAGCTCAGGAGTTAGAACTCCATCAAACTGAAAAGTCAACAACAAGCAGCAGTCAGTCGTTAGCCAACTAAAAGGGACACCTCTTCACGTAATTTCTACCCACTAGTGACAACTTTATGCCTGGTCAGGTACAAATACTGGCAAACACATCAATACGTAGTGACAAACGCCCTCCCCATGACAATACACCCATAATATATCCTAGATCTGACAAAGCCATGTTGTGGCAACTGGACTGGGAGAGCTGTGATCCTACCTATTCAGGAAATAGAGAATGGGATTCAGTGCTGACAAAGTGGATGGTTTATTGTCCTGATATAAATGGGTATAGCATTATAGCATTAGTTAAGTAAACTCAGATGCCATGTAAAAGTATAAAGGAGGTCAACGTATCAGTTAAACCAACAAGAACGTCATCAGCACAGAGAGCTAATTTATAGTCAGTCTGACCATCTTGTCAAAACAGGACTTTAAAAGTTCAATGATACCCCAGAATACTATAGAGCCTGGCGATACACTTTGTGAAATGTAATTAGAGACTTAGAGCTTTCACTTAGCAAAAAAACAGACCTTTTAATCAAATGAGTTGGACATAAGCTGGCTGATCTATGAGAGACTTGATGGCTGTTATGGCTCGGTAGAGGAAATGGAAAGGGAACTGTGCAGAAGAATTGAAAAGTTCTGTAGAATAGCAAAAAGAAATTATCAGAGACTTAAAGATTTAAGAAGTGGTCTTTAAATAGAAGTATAAGTAGCCATATCCAAAAGTGAACTTACCAGGACTCACATACAGGTTGCTTGAGTAAAGTCCATTGCTGGGCTACAGGCTTTACAGGCTTCTCTTTATCCTTATTTATAAGAGCAGATCGCTCTTAGCAAAAAAGTAAAAAATAAACACCAATTTCAATCTATTAAGGGCCCCTGGCAGCTACAGGCCCGGGTAAAGAGTAGCCTCCTGCTTTTCACTCTCAAAGAACCTTCTCGCATATCTTGACACTTTCAAGAGATTGAACCCTATTGTACAAAGGCTGCCTTACAACTTGTAAGAGCAGTGTGGACTTTGTACGCCAGCAAGTCAGAAATTACCATAGTTTCACCTTTATATAATCCAGTGTCACCCCTATGTGTATCCCTCACAAGCCATCTGTTGCAATTCAAAAGACTAATATTCCTCTGCAGATTCTTTCTACAGGTCTTCCAGCTTCCATCAAACAACAAAGATCCTGCTAACCAGTGTCTGCTTCATAGGAAACCCCATTATCCTCTTAAACAAAGAAAACGACATCATCATCATCTAACCAAGGTTAGTTCCAACTGCACAGAATGCAATAGCACAGATCACATTTCAGCTCTACACCCTGGGCCAGCTCCATGGACTTTACAACACCCTTACACCCACAAAGAACACAAAGAACATGGTTGGGGATGAACTACATCACTACAGACACCTCTGTGCTCATTTTACAGTGCACTGAAGTCTGTAAAGGAGTTGAAGGTGAAATATCCTGTTCTAAAATCTGTTTAGTAAGAGTTTACCCGGAAGGTCATCCAGACAGATGACCTTATGGGTAATAACATCAGAATTAAACATTGAGTGTCAAGAATCAGTTCTATTCATACAGTAAGTGGTGTTAGACTACATTTTTCAATAAAAGTAGATGATTTCATGTTTATGTCAACAGCAGAGACAATGGATAAGAAGATCGACTTCTTATCCATTGTCAAAACAATGGCACTATGTATCTACTGACCAAAACCCTGCAGACCATGCTACAAGAGCCATTTCAGTCACATCACCTCAAGGACACTACATGGCTCACAGCTCTTGCACAGATCAGGAAGCACTACCAAAAGTATGTTCAACCTAATAGATACAAACACGGATGCAGAAATTCATCCACCGGTGTCCACACATTGTACTGTAACCTCAAACTGACAACTTGAGTTTCAAAGATTTGTGAGATTCTCGACTTGGAAGTTACTTGTCATATTAATCACCTGTTTGATTCATATAGCCTATTCATTCATGGAAGCCACACCTAAAAACACAAATAAGGTTGGCATTACTGGCAAAACAACAATGTAGCAACAAATATACAACAAGCTAAAAATGTCAGCTTCAAACTTATGCCAAAGAGATTGACTGTATAGTGCCTAGGAAACCTCTCCCTAAAGACAGTTCCCTGACAAAGTTTGACTCATTTCTTGACAAACACGGACTAGTTAGAGTAGAAGGCCACCTTAAAGAAGAAAACATTCTTCTTTAGATCAGATGAGAAAAACCCTATAATAATTCTTGCCAAGTGCTATGTTACTTCATTGGTTGTTCAACACTCTCATTGTCAAGTGAAATATCAGGGGAGATATTTACTAAAGGGCGACTCTGACTATGATTTCCAATCGTCATTTAGTAAAATCTACCAAAACGCACATTTAGATGGAGGGTTGAACTTTCCATCGATTTTAGGTGATTACAAAATGGCCAAACCTTTCCTGCCAGCTGAGGCATCAATGAGTGCAATTAATTTATCAAAATGAGTCATTGAAGCTTTTTTGGGGCTTCTGTTATCGGGTTCGGCACTATGATGATTTATATTGGCTTATAACTGCATTTTGTTTATGACGTACAGTAGCTATTGCAGACTGTGTGTGACAGCACAAAACTTTCAGTGATTACAGCCAAGTACTGTCACGGATTTCACTTGAGTAGACTGTGTGTGACAGGCTCCCAGTAAGGCTTTCAGTGATTACATCTTAGCAGAGAGGGAGATAAGAAAGGGAGACAGAGGTCAGTTAAAAAGTGCATTAACCCATAGAACTTAGAAATTACCTTTCCATTTTTCCATGTGACATAGTTAAAAATTGGTAATATGTCCATCTGTTGTTCCTCTTCGATTGATGAATTGAAATTATACAAGTCAGTTTGCATACAATTGACAGTTTCATTGTCAACTATTTGTATTGCCACCCGACTTACAACTTTTAGTGTTTCTGCCATCTCTCCATCCTCATTAAATGATAATAATTCATTGTGTGGACCAGTACACTTCATTTTCTTTACAAAGTGTCTTAGCTTTAGAAAACACAAAATATTGGGAAAAGTGAAAATGATAACATTTTTATTAATATTATTAAAACTAATTAGCAAATGTGCTCACATTTAGTTAAACGAAAAGTAAATTATATATATATATATATATATATATATATATATATATATATATATATAAGCAATACTTTTAGGATTTGACAAAGTCAGAACACATTTATAGATATACAGAATAGGAGTTGTAAGTAATATATCATATACAATAATCTTAATTTAAGTCCTCTATTATATATGGGTCCCTTATGATTAGACAAGGCAATGTAATCCCATGATTCAGCAGATTTTATAATCTGAATATAGATCTCATATGTGGTTGTAAAACGCTACTTGGGTACAGTGTATGGGCCAGAATTGAAGGAGCTGCATTTGGATTTTTTAGTGCAGATTCAGCTGGCATTTGCATAGCCCCCGTTGTATCAGTAGAGTAAAATCCCCCCACAATTAATACAATATTATAAACTAAACCCCTCAAGGAACACCCCTCAAGAGATTAATATTAAATTTTTGAACATTAACTTTTTTTTTTTCTACAGGTTTTCATTCACCAAAAGTTGGCATAGTACTCATGGCAGTTACTATGCGGGCTATTATGAATGAAACTAATGTGAATATCATTTTTTAGTGATGGAATTAGTTTTATTCACAAAAGCCGAACATAGTTACCACCGTGATTACTATGATAAATTTTGTAAGAGCAGAGTAAAAAAAACAAAAAACATTTGTTAAAAAAACCCACACGGACACAATAGATTCAGTTTTTTAATTTATTATTTTACATGTTGACATTATTTACACAGATCCTGCACTTTTTCATTCACACACAGGCTACTAATAGGTACTAATAGCCTGTTTTTGTAAAATAAGCACAGGATCTGTGCTTACTATTAGAAGACTGATCAGATCAGATCTGTCAGTATTCTGTCCCTTTAAAGCTGCAATTGGCTAGTCAGAAACTTCTAGCCATTTGCTGCCTTTGCTGGGTGTGGCGACAATATTTTTGGTGCCCCCCGGCATCAGTAAGATGACAGCTGCCATCACTATCCTGTTACTCCGCGATGCTGCGGGGGTGACAGTTAAACAAGCGCCGTACTCGTCTTTAAAGAACCTCACTCTGCGCCGTATATATACGGCAGGGTCAATCGTTTTATAATTTTGTATCTGGTATCTTTTTTTTCAACTTTGAAACTAGCGACATTATATTATGTAGTGCTTCATAATAAATGCTTAATAAAGGTTCTAAGGTAAAAGTCCCAAATACATGGAATAAGCACAGAAGATAGACTTGGCTGAACTTGTGAGGGTATAGGGTTAGAGAAGAGAAGAAATAAATGAAGAGCTCCTTCCCTGTCATTTGTGGATTGAAATGAAGACATGGGCCTAAATTTACTAAGCAGGGAGATTGAAAAGTGGGAATGTGAGCTTGAATCTGATTGGTTGCTATGAGCAACATCCCCACTTTTCAATCTCCCTACAATCTCCCTGCTTAGTAAATTTAAGCCATGGTGCAGAGTGTATAAGAGATGGATTGAGCTGCATGTTAGTAGTGGAGGAGGATGACATTTCTTGTTTGATCATTAAAGTACTCTGCAAGATCTTGAGCACTGATGGAAGTTGGAGGATTGTACACAATATGGAGCTAAAAGTCTGAAAGCCAATTAGAAATGAGAGATTGAATGTAGGACAGTTTGGCATTGTCCAGAGCCTTTCAATAGGAGTGGTGATAAGTGTAATTTAAAAAGTCCTGGTAAGAATGAGATGTACGCAGTTTCCGCTCTGCTTCACAGTAGAGTGTGTTTTAAAGATTCTTGTATTGTTAGTGTGCCAAGACTGACATTGAAGTCGTCGAGTTGCACAGGGGTAGCAAGAGCAAATTTTAATATTAAATTATAAAAAAGATGAATTTTAGCAAACTTCTATCTAATCATATCTAGTGATTTCCATAGATGGTACAAGTAAAGATCCCAGGAAGATGAAGGAATGCTTAACTGATCTATTTCTAAGAATCAGGAAGATGCACAAAAGCTTAAAGGCTTTAGCAACCAGAATGCCAGCAGCATGTAACTGGAACCACGCGCTGACACTTCTCTTCCTTAAGCTGGCCATACACTATAAGATAAACTGATCCAATTGTAAGATTTTTCAAGAGTGGGCAAAACCATGTTGAATTGCAGGGGAGGTACATTGAATTAATTGCAATCTGTATTACAGGTAAGAGATGATATTTCCAGCACAAATCTAATAACAGTGTAGCGTGACAGTAACGGTGGTCAGTATCTGTGTGCATCATGCAAAAAATATTCTCCCTGCATGCACACACTGACATTCATTATACCTCCCCTGCAATTTATCATGGTTTTGCCCACTCTTGAAAAATCTTACGATTGGATAAATTTATCTTATAATGTATGGCCAACTTTAGATTTCCTTTTTGGGTCTTGAAGCTTAAAAATCTATTCTAAAATCCCTCCTGTATGTAGAATCCCTCCTTTCAAACAGAAAGGACAGAAAACATCAGATGGCTCTCCCTTGTTAAAATCTTACCTTCTGATAATGGTCCTCTAGATTAGACTGGGATAAGTTATAGGCTTGCAAATCTTAATTTTAAGTTTTACGCTAGGGTGTATGCTCCAAATAAAAATAAATGAAGTCTTTCAAAATGTAGTAAAAATCTAAATGTAGTAAAAACTAAATATTTAATGCACTCAAAAAGAAAAAATACAAAGATAACATAAGATATAATAGACAAGCTCTCAGAGTTGAAATGTCCTTTAAAAATTAGTTAGTTAATGTTTCATTAAGTGGGAGGTTTTTTTTTTGTATCTGTGTGTGTCTGTATGCAAAGATGTGTAAAAGTGTGTCTGTCTGAATATAAAGCCTTTGTGTAAATGCTCTCAAAGAACTTTTTCTCTACATATGTCTATAGTTCCCCCAACCATATGTTGCAACCTAACTCCTTAAAACACATCCCCCACCTATACTAAAGTCTGTAAATCCCTGATGCTTTGATCCTATTAAATTTTAAACATTCCCATTTCAGACTAAAGCTGGCCATACACTAATACAATTTTAACCCAAATCCACAATTAATGTGAATTTGGGCTAAAAATTGTGTAGTGTGTGAAAAATAACAGTGATAAAATGCCTATAACAATATCTTTGCTCAAAGACATTGTTTGTTTACAAAAATAATAAAAAAAGGTAATAAAAAATAATAAAGCCTTTACTGCAGTCGTGGCTGGGCTCCAGAGAGGCAGCTGCTCCCTGGCCCTTTCTCTCCAGTTCGAGGGTGTCTGTCACTTAAAGCAGAACTTCCTCTCCAGCCGGAGAGGAAGCATTGGAAGAGTAGCTGCCTCTCTGGTGCCCAGCCATGACTGCCAAGCGGTAAGTATAGGTCTAGTATGGGCACCACTACAATGTTATCGTGACAAAACAGAGCAATTTTCTCTTATAGGCACCAATATCGTTCTAGTGGATGACTAGCTTAACAGACATTTTGTACATTAAAATATACAATTTTGAAATACTAACGATTGACATGTTTAAATTTGTAACTACATAATCATGAGTAATAATACAATATTTTTTTCTGCATTTGTAACTTAATACTTAAGAACCTCTGTACAGTATATACTGAACATCTTTGGTTTCTCCCTATGTAACATAGTAACATAGTAACATAGTTGTCGAGGTTGAAAAAAAGACATCAGTCCATCAAGTTCAACCTATTGTGGATTTCCTGCGATCCTAATTCTATAATTTAAGTTGATCCAATTTAAATATACAAGAGCACCCTCCTGATTTAGATACTAAATAACTTACCAGTCGTAACCCTGGATACCCTTTACCTCTAAAAATTTGTCTAACCCCTTCTTAAAAACAACTAGTGATCCTGCCATCACAACC
>JABWIB010003793.1:20472-38305 GCA_016617825.1 Platyplectrum ornatum
CATGGTTTTACCCATGAGAGTGTAAGTCATGAGAGTGAAAAGCTGAATCCAGCCCAATGTGAGAGTCATGTGTAAGGGGTTAATTAGAACACATATATAGTTGTTATACAGTAAGGTCAGGACAGGGCATATAGTGTCTGTGTTGCAGATGAAGCTGGTGATGGATATTTGATGAATTTGGTTTCTACAAGTTGAACTTGTCAACCAAAACATATAGAGGTTACATATTTTACACACACATTGCAAGCTGGGTGCAAGACAGTGGAACAGCCATGTAAAGCATATGGCATGGCATGGTATGGAATATATGGGGTGACGATTATCCCATGACATATGGAGAAGAGATGTTGAACCTAATGTGGCCATATATATACAGCACAGCATTTCCACCAGTTTTTTGCTTTTTGGTTTCGGTGCATACAAATACNACAACAATGATAATAATAATAGTTCTATTCTAGATTTGTAAACAGACTCTATACATAGAGCATGTTTCATAGCTTGTGTGTTGTCTTTGTGTGGTGTGTGCTCATCATGTGTCATTCCTCTCTACACTCCATGTACTAACAGAGCCATGCAGGAGCTTGTGTCACAGTGGCTGACGGCAAGACCCATTCATTTATTGTTGTGATTTCGTGTCTCTGAGCTGAACCAGTCCACATTCCTGTGAATGCATCTCTTTTCTGTCTGTGTGTCTCAGGTTGAATTCAGATTTGTTATTGTCTATGGTCCTTGGAGTCTGCATTCCAACTGGTAAATAATCTAGATGTTGGGTAACTGCACAAGGAAAGGTTAAAGTTCTGCTTTGCTTGTTTGCTTTTTAATCCTTTGTTGTGATCTGTTCCCTCCAGTCTCCCCTGCGCACGGAATGAGGCCAGCGTCCTGGAGCTACTTCCCCCCCTGTACGGTTCCATGTCTCCTCCTCTGTCACTATCTCTNTCTCTCTCTATTGCATGTGCCGCAGGCAGGCCTCTTCATGTAGTAGCTTATAGACACTCTTTCAGTTCTGTCAATTGGAAGAAAAGGACATACACACAAGTTTTAGACTTTACGGTCTTCCATTGAAGTGATCAGAGCACATGCATTGTGACTGCATTGTGTTATCAGTAGTCATATAGGAATCTAGAAAATCTAGATTTCCAAAGTGGAATTGTAATTATTATATACAGTGTTTCTTATAACCATGTAATGTACTGCCTGCAGTATTATGAATGTGTCTATGTAACACATGATTCCCCTTCAGCTAAGCACACATAGTATGGTCTCCATTGTAGGAGTCGGGTAACAGTGCAGCGTTATATACTTCCCGCTCCCTGCTCTTTCTCTGGGTGTGTTCTTGCCATTGCTTCATATTGTTATTTGTTTCTCCTAAACCATGACAGATTTGGAGATGGATAGTGTAAGGCCGGGGCCAGCGTGCCTTTCTGAGGTACCCAGTCCCTACAAGCTGAGCTCAGGTATCTCTTCCATGTGCATTCTTGTACCTTCAAGCAGCCCCTGTCTCTGTGTCCTGGGGGAATAGTATAATATACCTGCCCACCTCTTTATTTTCCACTTATTCATTGTTTTAAGTAAAATATCTTTCTCACTTTATATTACCACAATCTGGATCCAAACTGTATTCCCCACAGGACTCGGGACAGGGGCTGCTGTCCTAACCATGGATCTAGATTAGACATAGAACGTCTACTAACAATTACTCTAGATTTGGGACAGGGGTATTTGTCTGTTGAATAGCATGATAAAGGTCTGACGCAGGCCCGATGTTTGTATGTGTGTTGCATTATTGGTGGCTAGACAACTACTTCTATCTAAAGCTGGGTATACAGTTCATTTTCGTTCAGCTGACATCCTACCTACCAGATTGTCCAGCATTGGATACGTGTGTATGCTTCTTACATGCAACCTGGGCAAGTCTAACGATTTCTTAAGCTGCTTTAAAAATCTGAATAATCTGGCCATCAATTTCCCAACCTATTTACAAGTGTGTATGTTCACGCAGCTTGTATGTCCAATTCTCTCAATGCTTATATAAACATGTCTGTGATTGGCACCTGCACAGCCAGAGATTGGAGGAGTGTGTACAGGGACACAATGCTTTCAGCAGATGCAGATCAAAGGTCTGCAGTAAAAAAGTGTTTACATATTTCTGCAGGAGACGGACAGTCTGGTGAGGCATTGGATCCCTGGAAGATTGGTGGAAGTGTGTACCCAGCTTAAAAGCATCTCCCTATGCGGGTGTCCTCTCCTCTACGTTACTTATAGGGAATGTTCCTTCTGTGTATAAAATGTTTCAGGTCCATTGCACCATCCAGAAGTTTTTCTGTGTGCGATTATGATGGGGTTTTTCTTGTTGCCATTATCAGGCACCANGTTCTGTATGTGTAAGACAGGGTCACGGTCTGGTACCAGGTAGTCTCCTTGTTGTCTGTTCCCCAGTCATACGTGTCAAGTCTATGCAATACAGGACAGCGCATTTAACTCCTGAATTCCTGAGATTATATTTCATACTGCTTGCAATAGTCAAACCTGCTCACAATACTGTAATCCAAATACTATTTCTCATTCATAGTGCCTGGAGCATTATATATATATATAAACACACATGGTATTTGTGTAACTGATATATTCATATTCCCGGTATAAAACACGGTATAAACACAGCTGATAGACCAGGCTTATAGTGTGACAGGCTCCTTGCTTTATTGTGTAAATAGTATCATTATATCGTTATATCTTATGCACATATTACCGTATAGTCCATATTGGTTGGATCTTTTAGGGGTCTTATTACTGGGTGAATCTATTTGTCGTCTGTTCTCATCATACACATCATATGTGCAACAATCCCATGTAACCAGCTCTAGATGTGCCTTATAGTCACATACTATGGACAAGAAAGGTATATGATCAACGATATTTGTTGCTGAATTTGCTTGTTTTTTTCTGAATAAACGTCTTAAATTACTTTATTTAACCAATTATGTCCTAAAATGTCATTGTGAAGGACATGTGATNTGGATACCAATAGTGTCTGTATGTTCTCTGTATGGGCTGAATGGTAAGTAATATGAAGGACACTGCTACACCGGAGTAGTCCACCAGTTTATTGCATAGCACAGTCATAAAGTTCAATCTCTTTTGTTTGTATTTATTTACTGTAAGTGATGGTATACAGAATGTCACTGCCCCCCCTGGCCACATTCCCTGGTAAGGACACAGTATGAGTTACATTGTATCCCGGATGATGTGGGGGAGGAATGTCAGGCAGGACACTTAAGCCTCACATAGGAGGAGGACTGAGTGCAGGTCTATGGGCTTATCACAGTGCAGTCTATTTACTATCCCTGTATTCCAGGGGGGTGGGGTGGGCCAGACATTGCACCTGGTAAAGCAGACTACACAAGCAGGAGGTGTGAGCAGGATGGGTGAGGAGGAGCAATACCTGCTGAATGAGGTATTGAGGAAGCACAGAGCAAGGGGAAGGAGTGTAGCCGAGATCTGCAAGAGATGACAGGGAGCAGACAGTGTGCACAGGAGTCTGAGAAGAGAGACGGGGTTACGCGCTTGTTACTCATTAATTATTAAGCCATAAATGATTAAGGATCTACTATAGGGCACACAGTTGGTGAAAGGGCTCACACGGCAAAGGTGCTATAAGACTCAGAGGGGAGTACAGTGACTTATGTCTGGTTTACCGGCGCTATTTGGATCAGGAAACACCAGGTAAGACTGACGGCGTTCTGCTCGGANAAGATCTCCACATTTCCTTCATGTGTTTTATGGTTTCTATTGGGAGAAATAAGATGGTNGAATCTATGTAGAAGGATCTGACTCTGGGTGTCACATTGTCTATTACAGAACAGACACTACACATGAATACGGTGTATACCAGACGTGCACTGACTCTGCTTTCACAAGACGTAATTAAGCAAAGAAAGTGTCATTAGGATATCATAAACTTCTCCTCAGATACTACATTTATTGTACTGACTAATCCTGTGTAATTGGATCTGAGCTAGTCATTGGTCATACAAGCATTACACATCTATACAGAGTGACTGAATGATAACAAAAGAAGCCTGTTTTGGGGTTGTAAGAAACATATATATATATATATATATATATATATTTATTCTTTTTATGTGTCTAGATCTTCTTATATTCAGTTGTTGAATATTTGACCTGAATACAACATGCACCCTCTTACAATAGTGCTAACCCCATGTCCCGCGCCATGGTGTTGAGGGAATTGTACGTCTATTCCCTGACGGTGTGTCACCTTAAATTTGCATTTTTAGTTTCTGCATGTGGTGGAGCGCTGTCAGTGTGACCAGGATCCTCCCATTGACTGCAGTGCAGCCATTTTGGCCTCCAGCCCATCCCAAGGCAACGTCACAAAGCAGCAGTGGGATGCTGTAGTGTTGCACATTTGTGTGTTGTGAATGCATAGTGCTGCCGCTGTGTCTCTATCTCACACCTGGGCCTCAGTGAGATGATTGTACAGAGAAGGAGCTTTAGTGTTTCCAGACTCTGGGCATGTCTCCAGGAGTCACAGTCATCCAGCTTCTGGCAGCCATACAAGCGATCTCTCTCTCTACTGTCTAAGAATGGGGCTGTTCATTGTTCAGTGTATTAGCGCACGGTAACGCTACTTTAATTCTTGGGTTTTATTTGGAAGATAAATTTGTCAGGATGACATCTAGTGTCTAGTAATAATGTGCAGCCTGCGGGTTGGAGAAGTCCCTGAGGTATGTGACATACTAAATAAAAGTTACCTGACCCCAACAGAAGTTATTTTTGTGTGAATACCCCTGATAATAATACATTATGTATTAAACACTATATAGACCACAGTGCAATAGTACAGCATAGTGTGTCTTTTCTATCA
Organism: Platyplectrum ornatum; assembly: GCA_016617825.1. NCBI lineage: Eukaryota > Metazoa > Chordata > Amphibia > Anura > Limnodynastidae > Platyplectrum > Platyplectrum ornatum. The sequence goes on from JABWIB010003793.1 coordinate 25,364, forward strand.
CAAATGTATACGCAAAGATAAGCCATTGATTACATGGCCTGAAGGTTATCGATAGCTGCAATGACACAAACACAGAGGGTGTAATAGGAGTCTGGTAAACACACACGACAACTGCAAATGCTGAATTCACAGCTGCAAACACCTCAAGTCTCTGTTATATTCGCTTCTTTTATGGATTTTGTTCCTTGCTTCGGTTTATATGTCATGTTCAATAATAAAAAGCCCTTTCCCGAACATGCTCTCCTCAGAGTTTCCATCCATGTATTAGTTAGCTATAGACAGGCGCTGGCAGTGATACCTTGTGCGTGCTCTATATAGCGATCTATTCCTCACACACAGTTACCAGTATATTCTATATTCATTACTAGCAATCAACGCAATGTGTTCTATTGAGTTCGGTGTCTTCCCGCTNTCCCCTCCTCGTCTTCCACACAGTAGCTCTGTGACTTCTCCGAGGCTGAGAACACTTGTACTGTCTGTGTCCACTAGTGATATCACCCATTCATGTCTCAGTCATAAATAGCCGTCATCTCCCGTGTCCTAGACTCATTCTCTCTTGGGGGTCTGTTCACCCGCACACACACAATGTCTGAATGTAACCAACTGCGACTTGCTNTCGCCCTGTCTATACAGTGTCCCGGAAACACGGCAAACTCATCACATTCCTAAGGACCTTCATGAAGTCCAGACCCAGCAAGCAAAAGCTGAAGCAGCGAGGGATCCTAAGGGAGCGGGTGTTTGGATGCGACCTGGGAGAGCATCTTCTAAACTCGGGCCAGGATGGTAAGTAAGCAGCTCTCGTCATATTGCACAGGGCCNTTCACCTGTCCCTGTTCAGCGTACACCGACACGAGGAACAGGTTGGGTAGGAATGCTGTGCCTCTCATATTTCCAGCCAGCTCTCAGAAAAACAACAGCCACATAGCTCACACAGCCGGCTTAGATCCTCCTGCCTTATACCAGCTTGGGATGATTGGGGAACATATTCTTGCTATAAATAGTCGACACATGGGTGACTGGAGATTACTATTCATGATAAGAACCCAAGGGAGATATTCAGTGCTGGGGGAGGAGGGAGAGATGCAGAATCCGCATACTGTGATTATAATCAGTATAGTAAGAAGACTTCATGAATGTTATAAGATTCCCATCCCTCATATTGTGGAGAATCTGATTAGTTTATGCAGGCTGGAAATGTGATTAAAGTATGACTGAGGTATAGCATCATTGTGTGGTGTTATATTCCATGTAACAGATGTCTTTATCCGTCACAGTGTTCAGCACACACAGCAAGTGTGTGTTACGTCATTAGATGCACAATGTCACAATGTATTAATAGCACTGAACTGGACTTAGCGTGGAGTTAAAAGTGCTATCTTAAACTTTTCTTGTACACGCCGGAGGAAGTGCTGTAATAAGCAGCAGATCCGTCTTCCAGCTTGTACAGGAGATGGACTTCCNACACACTGCTACTGCTGTAATTACAGGGCAGAGCTCACTAGTTCTGGGGTGTGACCCCTGGGAATTGCTGGATGCTCCGAAAACCTGAAACCAGGTGTGAGAGTTACACCTGGAGAGAAAACACTCTAAAGCTGTCACTCACATATTATGTAATCTCCCCGTGCCCCTTCCTTCAGATATCTTAAATGTGTTATAGTAGCTATTGTTACTGGACTTCTCCCATGGTATGGCTTCTTTGTTTACATGTCTTTAGCCACGTGTTATCATGGAGCTCTCTGTGTGTTTGTCCTGAGGGATATTTGAAAACGCCCAGACATGTGAACCCTCTGTACACAGAGCAGTGTAATGCATAGCTTGGCTGATGCTGTGTTCTGGATCACTTTAGGTAGAGGCTATTACAGTATGTGAACCAGATAGGAGGTATTTGGAAGTGACATGTCATTGTTTCGTATAAAGTCCCCCAGGTCCTCCGAAGCTGCACAGAGTTCATAGAGAAACATGGCATAGTGGATGGCATCTACCGTCTGTCTGGCATTGCTTCCAACATTCAGAAACTACGGTGAGGGGACACCTTGATCTCCACTAAATGTACAATATACATCACACTGTGTTATTTCTAACTTATTCCTAAAGCATAACTCCTGAATGGTTTGCATCATTACAAGCATGCTACACTTCATTGATGTTGGACAAATTGCCTATTACATCACATTGCGTTATCCAATTGGCCAATATGGTAGACTGCACCATTCACAAAGCAATACACTTCACTGTTCTCTTACACATTGCACTGTAACATAACACACACTCCTGTCCATACATCTTGCTTTGATTATAACATTTCAGTGAGTCTCCTCTTTCAATGAGCTGTTTTTTTTCCTCTCTTCTTTAGACATGAGTTTGATTCGGAGCAGATCCCGGACCTGACTAAAGATGTTTATATCCAGGACATTCACTGTGTCGGTTCTCTTTGCAAACTCTACTTTCGAGAGCTCCCTAACCCTCTCCTGACTTACCAGCTGTATGAGAAGTTTTCAGTAAGTATCTCACTGCCATATTTTNCTTCAATTTTGTCTTTACTGAAAGNACAATGTCCAAGTAACAAGACCACCAGGATAACGGGTGGAGCTAGATAGGGTTCCTAAAGGGAGAAGGGAAAAAAGGCTGAGAGACAAGACGAGATTTCCACTGAGAAGGTCTAGACAGATGTGGAAGGAAGGTGCAGAGGGAAACATAGCTTATACTGCTTGGGAAGTGTGGACGGGGAGAGCCAAGGAGACCAGACTAGAGGAATGAGTTCATTTTGATCGTGGGGATGGTAAGAGGTCTTTTCCATGCTTGCAACAAACCAAATGGAAGCCTCAAGCTTAGGCATTAGTGGGTGGTGTGACTTTATTCTGGTGGAAATAGAGGCCTTAGGTATCCCCTCTCTACCTCCAAGCTGTCTCTGTCAGAGGGGGACCCAAATGTCCTTCCCTGCACCTCATGTCTATCTTGAGGACCTATCTGGTAAGAGAGCAGTAGGTGATAGTATATATCCGGCCTTTCCGGAGGTAGGAGGAAAGGCAAATCAGTTCAAAGTCAGAGGGTTAATTATGTATGGGTAGGGAATGAAGGAAATGACGCAGCTGGAAGTAGTGAAAGCGCACTGCTATATTTTTACCTTAAACATACCTGTCAATCCACATACTCAACACAGCAGCGATACTAACACAGAGCAGAGTGGAATGATATTGCTAGTTAATAAGCGATGTATTTATTTCTTTGTGTGTGTGTAGATTTCCCTTGCCATGTACCTGCTGATTAGTCTAAATATTAATTTAAGCAAGCACAAGTTTGCGTAATTATATAATATTACTGAACTTAATATTTCTTACCATACCCACAGATACTGGACAAAAACAGAAAACCATGTATTATTCTGCACACTTTATAAGTGACCAGCTAATGTTATCTGCTCTGTATCGCATACATCAGTCACACATCACTATGTGAATACATGTAAATGTCATATCTACAGTACCCACTAGCACATTGTAAACAGACAGGGGTTTATGGCTTGTATATGTGACATAACTTAAGTATGTGGTGAGTTGTGTGGACTTTTTTCATGAGTTTTATGTTTCACACCAGGATGCTGTCTCTGCCGCCACTGATGAAGAGCGANTGGTGAAAATACATGATGTGATTCAGCAGTTGCCTCCACCACATTACCGGTCAGTAGTCGTTGAAATACATTGTGCCATATACACACTCCTCCATAGAGTACAAATCTGTATGGTCNAAAGCCATAGTCTCCTTCCATCAAGGGTTGTGTTTTTTAAAACGCCATCTCTCCATTCAGCATAAAGGAATGTGTGGGACTNGGCTTTCATGAAAGAACATGCCCAACAATCCCCACTGTCTGCAAGATGTTGTGACTACAGCCTGCACCAGTAATACACCACATTCCTTCCACCCTCCCAGGATGAATATACCACCAGAGATCATTATCTCGTGTCATGCACCCAGGAAGGAATATTGAGGGGTATATAATCTGCACTGGATCACATCAATGAGCAATTGNGGAACAGGGACATGGTCTAATTTACAGCATGTCCCATCAGATGTGTGTTCTGTAACTCTCATGAAACAAATGTTTTTTTCCTGATGGGGTAATCAGATGATGATGTGGAGCACACAATGTTACCTATACACACATACAGAACAAGTGAAAGGGGCACGTGTCCTGGGTACANATTCAGCCTGTGTAATTATCCTCTTCACATTAGTCAGACTTAATTATACATCCTCAGTGTTTTCTTATTTAGGCATAAATACTCATTTACATATTTATTATACATTGGAATCTCAGTACTATTTGGTTGCTATCAAACTNTAAAACATTGAGAGAGAGTTTAATATTCGTATCCTGCACAAATAATATGGATATTTCACCTGATAAAGCACCTATTACATACTAATAATACCTGACTCTAGATTATAGATCATTAGTATAATAATTGTAGGCAGTAAGAAATGGTATTATGATTAAGCATTTGTGATAAATATATTAGTATATCATTACATTAATTATATGTATGTGTATATACTTATGTTGACTTACTGTCGCCTACATATTTGTTTTTGTCCAGGACACTGGAGTTCCTTATGCGGCACCTGTCTCGTCTGGCCACCTACTGNTCCATCACCAACATGCACACCAAGAACCTTGCTATTGTCTGGGCCCCCAACCTGCTTCGGTATGGGACCATTACTTCCCGGTATGGTACATGGCAGGATGCCGTAGGATTCTCCATCANTCTAAACTAAGATTTCACTTTTCCTTTTCTCTAACACCTCATATAAACAGCACCAGATATCAGATCTATACAAACAGTAAATAAAGAGATCTCTTTGCCATATAGATGGCAGTCAGTTAAACTGTGCAGTGGTTTTATGTTTTTGCATTCGCTGTAGTTTTGGAATGAGCCGTAGATCCACAATAATAAACAGCTGCTTCATTCAGCTGAATATCTTAAATGTGGTTTTCTGAAGGAATGGCTGCAATTACTGTCACATTTTTCCCGGCCAAATTCTCTGACAATTATGTCTCGGTTCCTGCTCTGCTGATTACGGTTTGTTTGTGTGACAAGAAAGAAGAACCAATTATATTGGCCTTATAGCTCCCTGACACAGAAATATATTCATGTTAGCCAATGGAGCAGATAATAAATATATCTATGATCTTATGAGCTGTCCACCTTCTTCTAAACTAATGGAAAGAGGGGCGTTCTCTGGATGTGGAGGTAAAATGGACATGTTCCATGAAATATTCTGCCACCATGTTTAGAGAACGCTCCTAGGATATGTTTCCACTTACCATGCTTTTCTATTTTCATTGGTTCTAGTTCCAAACAGATTGAGTCTGCATGTTTCAGCGGCACAGCTGCCTTCATGGAGGTGCGAATCCAGTCTGTGGTGGTGGAGTTTATCCTGAACCACGTAGAGGTGCTCTTCAGCCCCAAGCTGAGCGCAGTGATACGGGAGGGCGCAGGTATGTCAGCTATGTTGTTCTGATACTGTACTCTTGGCAGGAATGGCTCCTCTGCCTTGTTCTGAATGGGGGATGTGGTGTAGGGTTTCTGCTGCAGAGCTCACCTTACAAATATGAGCATTGTAATTTGTTCATATTATGCAAACAAATGTGGCCTCTTGCCCAGATCTCAGCTTTAGGTAATGGGGTTCTCGTANACAGGACTGTTCTGTATATTTTAAGCATCTTTGAGAATGTTCTGTCTCAGTGACTTGCTCCTCNGCCTTTAGGACACGCATCTCTGTCTCGGCCTAAGTCTCTTCTGGTGTCTTCACCGTCCACTAAGCTACTTAGTCTTGAAGAGGCCCAAGCGAGGACACAGGCTCAGATCAATTCCCCGGTGGTGGCGGACAGTAAATANATTGAGGTGGGGGAAGGACCAGCGGCTCTCCAGGGCAAGTTCCACACGGTCATTGANTTTCCATCTGAGAGGTGAGTGTGCAAGTTATCTCCCTGCCATAGTCAGAACTGGTAAAATAATATATATGTATAAATATAATATAAATGTATCTAATACCATATCCTGTAGTCTGTGTCTTCCAACTTGAAGTTAATTCTGAGCATATTATGTAAATGTCAGACAACTTNGGGACTTATATACACTGGCATGGACGATCCAAACCAAAGCATCATTCCCATCAGTTCCCAGCGTGCCAAAACCTGAAGCTTCAACCCAGTGTTCAAAGTGGGAATTAAGAAGTGGTGGTATGAGACCATCTAAAACAATAGAAGGGAATTAAATTGTATATATTTAATTACATCAATGGGAGAAGTGACAGTAAAATATACCACTGTATACACCCCCACTTCAAGTCTTGGTTGAACCAAGCCAAAGCTGGCTATTACCGTAGCTCTTTCCATTACTGCCCTTGTCAATAGGTTAGAAAGCAAACTGTGGATCTTCATTTGTGTCCTTAGCATGTTTTTAATACCTTTTATGAAATTTGTGTACAAGGTCAGGAGTGCATGCGTGGGAACAGGGATGTAGTTATAATTTACCAGTCAATGCCGTTGTGCAGAATTATATAGTATGTCTGTATGATATTCACTATGCTTTTATTCTAAGGAAAAGACCNCCTCCCAAAATGAAGAAGTCTCCCGTTGGTAGTTGGCGATCCTTCTTTAACCTGGGAAAATCCTCCTCTTCCTCCTCAATCTCTAAGAGGAAGCTAACACGTAACCCAAGTGAACCAACAGAGATGAAGGCTATGGCCTTTCCAGGTAAGACTGATCATTAATACATGCAGTCATGTGTGGTTTACATACAATATGCGGCCAATTCAATGTTCCGTGAAGATGGCACAACACACAACCGTCTATTTATACGCGGCTTCATGAGCCGAGAAGTAAAAAGACGCAAATTTTACCTCACAAACCCAAACTGAATCGGGCCCTATGTTACTGGACTGAACTGTGGATCGGTAGCTCAGTCTCAAAATGAAAGTAATTTTTGGTCTTGTTTTCAGGTGGAAGAGGAGACACTGGAACAATGCGATCAGCTAAAAGTGAGGAGTCTCTGAGCTCTCTGCATGCAGCTGAAGGTATGTACAATCTATAGCACACATTTTCCTGCATTGTGTTACCATACCTGTTGAGGTATAATCTTGGTTCTATTTTACAGGGGAGTCAAAGCTTTTCCGTCCACGTCGACCACGCTCCAGTAGTGACGCTCTTTCTGCTTCTTATAATGGGGACCTACTTGAAGGCTGTAACCGCTACAACTCCTATGATAACCTGCCCCATGATCAGGATAGTGATGGGGATGAGGGACTCATTCATGTGCCTGCGATGTTGTCTGGCCGGTGTCATGAGGAGGAGGATCTGATGCCTCCAGATATTGGCGTGGCCAGTCTAGATTTTGACCCAATGTCTTTCCAGTGCAGTCCACTCAAGCAAGAAAGTGAGGTGCTAGATAATCACACATTTCACATAGATACCACTCCAAACAGCAACGAAAGGGGGCAAATTGGACCTCAAACCCCCATCAGTGGCAATAGCTCTGAGCCTATGTCACCCTTCCAGGAGCGAATTACCAGCCCCTTTATTACCCCTAACCGCAGTCCAAGTGGGGATAAGATTCCAAAGGCGCCGTCATTTGCAGAGAAGGTGGTTCAAGCGTTCTCTCCCAAAGTGACTCGTAAAGCTGTCCGATCCCCACCTTTAACCATTTCAGATCCAGTAACCATCTCACTACCAAGCAGAGTATCAGAAATGATTGGCAGCATGCAGGGAAGCACTGGGGTTAATCAATCACTCGCATGGTACAAGGATACTGGTTCTAGAGATTTTGGGACCTTACAAACTGCATCATGCATATCTGGAGACAGCGCCTCTGCCCGAATTCCTGTATCAACAGTGACAGAACCACTGTTAACTATAGACACCTTCCTGACCTCTCAATGGACATGCACTGGTCTGGAAACAGAAGACACAACAGAAAAGGTTTCTCCAGGATNACATATAATAAATGACATCGAGCCAACCTACACAGAGCACTGCCCNCAGGAATTTGCAACCAACAATGTAGCTGGATCATCTCAGGTGGAAGATGCGGAAGTGTCGGAATTAGAGAAGTCTGTAAAGGATCTACCTACAACTCCAGGTATGTACTACTGTGCCAGATGTGCATGAGCTNAACCCCTGCCTTACACGGGTTTCTGCCTTATGCTGATCTGCACCAATGATTTAAGTTGACCTGTCTTTTTCCGACAGGGGTGTTCACTCCCCTCTCCCAACGCTGCTGGAGAATGTGTGCCTCATTCTGAAGATAATGTACAATATAATGTGGATCAAAATTATTTTTCTTTTCTACACCCCAAACATTAAATTTTAGCATTCACATTTTGTGTATAAATTATAAAATATAATTGTGTGGGTTTTTTTTTATCTTTTACCAGAAGCCTCTGCTTTGGAACCTCAATTGGATCCTGTGCCCGTGAGCAGCGTGTCCCTCATTCCTCCTCCCCCACCTCCCAAGAATGCAGCGCGTATGTTAGCGTTAGCATTGGCTGAGTCGGCACAGCAAGCCTCATCTCAAAAAAGACCTCCCTACCTCCAATTCATGGAGTTACCACTGCCACCCCCACCGGAGGAAGAGCCGCCACCGCCAGAGCTTTCCCCGCCACAAAAGGAATCTCCTACCCAAACACCAGTGCCAGATATCACTCCGGAGACCAACCTTGCCCTCACATCCGCCACCACCCCCAGTACCACATCATCCTTCTCTGTTACCACTATCCACTACAGCCCTGTAAAAAGTCACAACTCTTTGCCAGGACAAAGTCCTTCTGCTGTTACTCCAGGACTGAGCCCTTCAACCCAGGTAATGCAATAGATATACATTGTGCACTGTCATCTCACAATGTCCTATGTGTCACCTCAGCTCTAGCTAGATGTTTTTCCAAGAACATAAAATAGTCCTTACAAATTTTCTTTAAGGAACTTGTGATTTGAGTAAAACTACATGATTCTGGATTGCAGAACAAAGCCTAAGTTTACTAAGCAGGGAGATTGCAGGAAGTTTGGTCGCTATGGGCAACATCCCCACTTTTCAATCTCCCAGCTTAGTCAATTTAGTCCCAAATCCTCAGTAACTCAAGAATGAGCTCCAGCTTGTAAATTGCTTGTACGTTTCGTTTAATATACTATATGTGAGCTTGAATCTGATTGTTTGATGTGGACAACATCCCCACTTTTCCAAGTGGGGATGTTCTGAAATGAACAGGCGCCTATGTGGCAGCAATGTAATTTTTACAGATAAATCTTAATGGTTTTTATTTATAAACNGTAACAATTACAAAACAGGTTAATTCACATTGTGTATATTGGTTCCATTTGTCTGATTTTTGTGTGTAAATATTTTATGTCGCAGACCCAAGGTTCTTTTTCGCCAGAAGAAATGCCACAATCTGGACAAAGTGAACCAGTTTCCAGCTTCCCTACAGAATCCTTTTCCCCACCCGGTCACTGCGACAAGCCCAGTCCGAGGCAACATTTCCACCAGCGCTCAGAGTCTTTTCCTTCNCATCCTACACACAGTGCCGGACCACCTGCCCCACCTGTCAGAACTATGGAGAGCAGACTGGCCACTGCCATGCACTCCAACTACAATGACGCAATCACTGCTAGCAACTATCACTCCTTCTTAAGTACAATGATGCTGCCATCATCTCTGGAGGACGCACTGCCAAGACACAACTACTCTACTCATATAAAGTCTGAGAGCATGACAGAGCAAGGTGCTAACTACAGACATCCTTACCCTGCTCAGGCCAAGACAGAGGAAAAAGTTGACATGGGAGATGCATACAGACCTCTTTATCAACCCACAGGAAAGCTGGAGAACACAGATCTTAGTTACAGACATCCATATCCTACACAAGTGGAAGCAGAAAATATGAACGAGATGTTTATACATCACAAACCATCGGTAGTTCCCAAGTCGTACAGATCTGACATTGCACCGCTACACATGGTGCCGCAGCCTTATGCATCCCGCTGTGAAACCCCTTCCTCTAATTCTACANTATATAGCACCTACATGAACCCAACCAAACACTGTGGAATGCAACACAACCGCACAAGGAACCGACCTGATTATATGGCGTCCATGAGTCCAGGTTTACGGAGTTATTCGGAGGAAGGTAACCCATACCCTACCATAAGACGGGTACAATCACTGCATGTCCCTATGCAGCCCACAGTACGGGCCGTTCCCATTTCCAGAACGGAAGTGCCTCCGGATGAGGAGCCANCTTACTGTCCACGTCCTGTGTACCAGTACAAAGCATGCCCAACTTTCAGTTCTTCATCAGATTATCATGTCACTCAGCTCCAGCCTTATTTTGAGAATGGGAGGGTACACTATCGTTACAGTCCATACACAGGGAGCACTACATATTATTCATCAGATGGCACCTTCTATGATATGGATCCATATAGTACCTTGCGTTTGCGTCAGTTTCACCTCTATCCAAGCCGGGACTTTGCTTCCTATACTACGAGACTGCAGCCCAAGTCCTATCGTCAGCAGGGACTAGCGTCGTGCCCCAGAGGTACCTTACGGGAGCACAATTTCATAAGTCGAGATATCCCTCCCACATTACCACCTGAACATTCGCGGCCTCTTCACATCTCTTGGGATATGGAGGATATGGAGCGCTACAGAATGCAGTCTTTGAGACGGGAGANCAAACCACGACAGCGGGCCAAGGGGTCAGTGATGTCTCAGTATGATAATGTTACTCCCTCTTTAGCAGAGGATATAACAGGGCTGGATGTAATTCATCTCAGAAGCAGATCAGACCCTGGAAAGGCTCCTGGTCTTCTAAGTGTCGCAGAATCTAAAGATATGCGCTNTCCTGGAAGAACAGAGGGAGATGAGCGTCTAGCACATCCCCCCATGGTTTATGGAAATGGACATCAGGATAAACCAATACTTCCACAGAAGCAGACTGGGGCAAACAGGAATCGCGTACAACATGACTTGACATCTGACCTTCGGACTCCACCTCAGCAGGACACCGGGCACAGACAACACGATGGAAGGAACGGTCCTCCGTTTCCACCAGCAGAGTATAGCTCCAAATCCATGCCACTGCCTGCTGATCCTACATCAAATAAATATAATGTGAACCTACAGGAACCAATAAGGCTCAATCACAAGGAAACACGACTGTCAGATGAGAAAGATCGGGCGCTTGTCAGGCCATCTGACGGCTCTCATCGAGACTGTTACAGAGAGGACTCTGCTCAGTTTGCCCCTGCTGCAGCTCCACCTAAGCCGGAGAGAAGCCACAGTCTGCGGGGCCATAACCCCGAGACTTTAGAGAGAGACTCTGCTATTTTCTATCCCTACCAAACCCTCCACGGAAAGCTNCACAGCTCCATAACTGCACTGTCTCAGTATGACAATGTGGCTGATTATCATTCTATACCCCATCATCGATCAACAAGCCAAACTACCCCAAATGCCTTCCCCGTTCCACATGGTCGGACCTATGCTACTGCATTGGGCCAGGGAGCTTTTCTAGCCGCTGAGCTGTCCCTGCAGAGGCCTGAAGCTAAAGTCCATGCGGAGTAAGGTGCTGCCAGGGGTGGAAGGGGAGGGTCTAGGTGGAAAGAGGACTTATTCTTATTAGGCAGACCCCTGCTGGACAGTGGACTGTTTTATTTTTTCAAAAGACAAAAGAAAAAATTAAATAAAACCAAATTCTAGATGCGCTATAATAACTTCAGTACACAAACACACAACTAGCAATATACATGGACACTGATACACCTGCACTTCACTCCATTGTTAGGTAACTTTTATGTTGTAAACAGTGATGTCATAATCCTGTACCGTTTGTCCCCCTTGGTGTCCTTCCTAAATGTCAGGAGGAACGCAGAGAGGAATAAAGAACTCCTATTTAATCCATATTGGGTTTGTTGTGTATATGAAACATGATGTCCTTTCAACCCGTGCTATGTTTCATGTTAACGCCTCTTGAAGTGGCTTCTGTAATCTAAGATATCCTTATGTATGAAGGGTCAGTGCTGGAATATGAATGAAATAGTCATTGAATTGATGCATGTGCATGANGAGATCTGTGGTCTGTTCATATATTTTNTTTTTTTTTATGTAACCTCCCCCACACAAATACTACAAACTCCAAACCTAGTGGAAAGAAACTTATATAACTCTCCTCATAGCAATCTGACATGAAGTCAAAGTGCCACTAAGAGACAAGTACCACTGATCCTCATACTTTGTTATTTACATGTTTATTATTTCCACTAAAGAAAATATAGCCATAATAAGTATCTAAATTCTGTGTAATAGTTACTGTGTTTAAACACCCTATAACTAGTGATCGTTTGTTTTATAGACNGTTACACAAAGTCTATTTTTCACTGTTGTATTCTTGGAATAAAGTTCTCCTAATTGCAGAGTTCTGAATTATTACAAGAAAAGTCCCCCTTAACGCTGATTTATGTTCTGTGTCCGATATCCAGACTACATGACAACCAGCACGCTACATGTATTGCCAGAAGTGACATCTCTACCAGCCTAGACCTACAAGGGCTTTACAAAACCACAGCTTAGTTTTTTCCTCTTAAATGTGAAATGTCAATTTATTTTGTGCTCATTAAAAGGCAAACTAACCTCACGGCAGATACATAATCATATTTCTCTTTCCTTGCCCTGAAGGTAACTTAGTTTTTCTTTATAGGTCAGTCTTTCTTTTTTAATGTATCATGAAAGGTGCAGGATGGTTTGTGAAAACTGAAGAAGGGTTTTAAACATGATCTCGGCACAATCCCTGTATAAGGAAGTAACATACCAAGCCATTATTATTGCAGTAAGTGTTCCTGGTGTATTATACTGTTAAACTGCAATAATTATGTTTTTTCACGCAAGTAAA
>JABWIB010003795.1:0-12603 GCA_016617825.1 Platyplectrum ornatum
TCTTTAAAAAATATATATATTTTGTGGGAATCGTTTACAGGATGCATTTCACTAAGGGGTATATTTACTAAGCAGGGAATTTGCTGGGGAATTGAAAAGTAGGAAAGTTGCCCATAGCAACCAATCAGATTCGAGCTTACATTCTCCAGTATGTAAAATGAAACTGAGAGCTCGAATCTGATTGGTTGCTATTGGCAACTTCCCCACTTTTCAATTCCCCAGCAAATTCCCTGCTTAGTAAATATATCCCTAAATCTACGATTGACAACATTTTGAATGTCAGTTGTTGACATTGTTGCTGTCATTGAATTCAAAGCCGCTTCAATGCCGCTTAGTACATAAAGAAGTCATCAAGATAAATTCCTATACAAAAATACTAAGAGGTATCCATCTACAGCAAGTTTTCATTCCTATGGACTATGATATATACCTCAAGTGCCACCAGGACTCTGGAGTGGTGGGGATTTTGTAATCTGTTATGGTACATAAACAGGGTGCATCTATGTACAGACTGGATGTAGAAGTGTGGCACATATAAAGGATAAAGTGGCTAAAAGAAAAGTAGTGATGAAGAACACAGACACTGGTTGGGCAGACATACAAGTATATGATACAGTTTTTATTTACTAAACACTCAACACAGCTCAAACAACCTAGTCAGCTCCTTGTCATCCACTCTGGTCTACCTGTACCAGCTACGACTACATGACACGGTTCACACTTATTGAATTACCTGCTATGCTAGATCATTCTCCCCAATGTTTAAATGTTCTGCAGAAACAATCCAAAAGTTTGCACTACTCCTATAATCCCCTGTAACACATCCGCAGACATGTCCTAATACTGATACTGCTGCTTTAGCTATAAGCTCGCTCTACCTTTTATGACCCTGCCTCCTGAGTGCTTTTCTGTTCCCTGTATTCATCCATGTATTGTGAAGCACAGTAAGAGCATGAAAATATTTAGTATTCATTAGGGATGCCTTTTTTTATTGTCTTGGAACAATTCTTTATGCTGAACTGAATTAAATCTGAATGACTTACTGAAATGTGTCAGGGATAAGTGTAATAGATTCCAGATCACAATTGTTCAGACCAGTTGTGTCTCTAGACAGTACATCACAGAGTCTAATGGCTGTGCAAGGGTTAAATAAGAGATAACTGCAATGTATGAACAAAAGGCTACAAAGTGAGTATTTTGTTCATGTTGTTCTCAGTAATATTTGTTATAACTGTACATACAATGTTGTCAGTACTAGCCAGACTGTAAAACCCAGTATTTTTATTTACAGAAGCCACAAGACTTCCAAGAACTGCCCATATTTTTGAATTGAGTTGAATTGTAAAAGTTCTGTTTTACGATCTGCGCAGATATCCAAGCGGTTCATACCTACTGGAATTAACAGAGATAGATGGGGGTAGGATGTGGTCAAAGATACCAATGCATTGTTCTTCGTATAAAGATGCCAGCAGCTAGGATCTGAGTTGTTTGAGGACAAGGGCAAATCTGGTTAGGGGATAAAAACTGTGGTTGACGGTTTATTTAAACAGGAAGAGACTGGCTTAGCAGGTCACAAGTTGCCTCCAGACCACCCATCACTGTTCTATTTAAAAAAAAAGAGTGATTATTAAAATATCCAAATCTTTTTTATTTTATTGCATAGCAAAAATATATAGCTCTAGTTTTCAGTAGTGCTCTATAGATATAGTGAAATGACAGTCACAAACACTTTGAGGAACCAGTTCAATAGTTAATAGTTTTTAAATAAATATATTTACAGCTCTGGTAACAATGAAATACTTCATACAAAAGCCTTTGTGAGATCGTTTTACTCTCCATCATTTACTGGTTTGGCAAACATTTCTGTAAAATTAAAAAAAAAAACCTAGTCCAGACAAATCTTATGTGAAGGTACAGAATGACTTTCTAGCACCAGAAACAATGTATTACGAAACTGGAACCATTTATTTAATGGGGAAGGCTAGAGAAAAATCTTGAAAGCTTCTTTAGGTTATTCATCTAGAGAAAACTATTTGGCCATCAGCTAGCCTAAACAGCTAGAGGCTAGAATGAGGGGGGGGGGACGGGACCCAGAGCAGGGGAAGCCACATGTGGAATCAATTACTCACATGGAGGCCATGACAAAGACCATTTCTCCAGACTTATCATGGGGGCTTCACTTTCAGGAAGTGGCTATAATTACTGTTCAGGTCTAGCAGAGCAGCCTACACATTGCTGGCAATGGCAGGGCTAGAGGAAAAAGCATGACGTGAAAAGGGAGACATAGTATTCCTCCCCAAGATAAAACAGGAACATACATATACACACAGAGAAGTGCTTAACTCATTCAGTGCAGACGGTGTACAATGTGTTACGCAACTTAAGCCGAGTTGAATAAGTTATGTAATAAACATACAAACTGAATGGTATTTCTTCCTGTTATATTATCTTAAAACAATGTAAAAAGAAAAGGGTCATATCCCTTCACTTTCAGTTGGCTGCACTTTAACTACAGATTGGATTTATATATTTATTTTTTTTAACACAGCTTTTCCATTCTGGGGCCCACTTCCTGCCTCGCTAAAGAAAAAAAAAAAATCTGGCTTGAAGATGAAATGACTGCTTAACATTACACTAAAACATCTGGTACCGTTTTATACACAGACCTATGTCTTTAGCACGAGCAACTCTAGCTGTCTCTCCTCTAGCACAGTGCATACCCAAAACCTCCCAAGGGTGACATCATCCCATATATGGACTCTTAGGCCCTGCCCTCCCCCTTTTCCTGGTCCTAAATTCATTGCCAGATCCCCAGTCTACTGCAAATGTGCCACGTCAAGACTGGGAATCAGAACATTTTCTGTGACTTTGTGTGTCAAGGCTGGTAGACGTTGAGGTGTACCAAACACTAAAAAAAAAAAGGACTTTGCTTTTTAACCAGTGGGCAAAACCAGCAAATGGGAAAAATACCAACGAAGACTGAAAACAGGATTTTTAACAAAAAAACAAAAACTGAGAAAGTTGTGTTCCCGGAGAAAGCCTGCTCCGTCGCCCCAGTGTTCAGACTACCTGTTCAGGACAATGCTGTTGTACAGTAGTCTGCACATTGGTTAGACTGGGCATGGGTCAGCAGCGAGATGGATTGAAGGGGGGACACAAGTTGTTGGTGCCAAGGAAAGGTGACTTAGTGTTCCTCGTTTCAAGCTTTTCATGTGAAGTGTTTCTCTTCGCAGGTTTTAAACATAGGGAAATAGGACACACAAAGAAGGGACAGAATGGACAGAAGGACTCCACAGTGGTCCAGGGAAAGACATACTGGTAAGGCCTACATTTGGAAGAACACCTGGCCAGTAATATATTGGAATGAGATGCATGTTTGCCAGCCTGTGGCACCACTATATTTCTTATCTGCTGCAGCTGGACACTAGATTTAATAGACCATGAATAGTGACATTTACCTTTTGGTTTATATGAAAGTAAAGTATTAATTATAAAAATAGACGCTTATTTATGAAATAAAGTGAGTCAGATTTTATTTTGTGCATCATGTTGAATAAGTTTGGATGTGTTTCTTGCATTAATTGTTTTTTCTTCATATGCTGTAAGTCACAACTTTCACTGTAAGGTTTAGCACTGCTGCATTTACAGATGCAGATTGTAAAACATGCACATGTAAATGGTTTGTTTTCAGTTATATTTGCTCACATTGCTAATGCATTGGTCATTGTATATCTGATAAATGTAGTTTGTGTACCTTCAGTTCTGCAAAGAACCCAGCCATTCAGATTTAATATAGCAGAATAATTGGTAATATAACAAATCGGAGTGACAACTGTGTGTGTATTATTATGTCTTGAGCTGTCACAAGACCAGATGTGAAATAGCGAGGACTGAATGGGGCTGAGATAAATCATGTGTGTTGCAATATAATGTAAACTTTGGGCTAGAGTAGGAGCAGGATGACACTGGTTACATGCCATTTGTTAATCAGCTCAATATTTTTTGCAGCCCCTAACAAATTCTATATTAAGAGACAAGAGAGAGCATTGCCCCTAACTTAAGTTGCCAAAGCTATACCTAAATAAGATATCGTACGAAACAGCATGTTAAATGTACTCTGTATAATCGTCCATTATATATAATATGAGGAACAAAAGTTAACATAAATGACGCTAGTGCCCAATACATGCCTAGATAACATTATCTACTAAAATCTATCAATGTATTGCATACTAAAGTTAAAAAAACAACAACTATTTGGAAGTTTAAAAAATAGAACACTTTCATTAAAAGTAATAATTTGAGATTAATACTTTCTGCTTTAATTTTCTCTTTCCAGGTATAGTGCACATATTGCTTAAAATGAGAAAGTTAAATAATATAGCTTATCATTTTTAAATAGAGATAAGTCTATAAAAATGCTATAATAGAGTCCACAAAATACTATAATACTATTACAGAGCAATTGTTTGTAAGATTTATTATTTTTCTATTACTTTTCTTATGTATGGATGCTTTGGATAACTTATTATTATTCGATCTTTGTCATTATTATATACTATTGATTCCTTAAAAGCTACATTTTCTGGTCTTGTGCAACAGACTTTCATTTAATACAAATTTATTTACAAACAGGAGGTGGATAAAGTTAGAAGGAACAATAAAAAGCTACTTTATGTTCCATTATTTTTTGTTTTCTATATATAGGGAATAATTATTAACTTTTACCTCATTGCATACAAAAATTCATTGTATACTGTAAGTTATATTTAAACCAGGAGATTATGTTTGCACATTTTACATTTGCTCCCCCTAACAGTCCAGCATGGTTTAGCCCAGGTACACATTTGTATCCTTTTAGAAAGATAATTCTATTTTATTTGCTTCCCCATATACATTAATGATATCAGTTAATATTCTAACCAACTAAATGAAGCTACTTTTTTAGGTTTACTTGTGATATATAACGATGTGCATTGTCAAATATTTTATTATATTTTTTTAATAAATTGTAATGCAATATAATTATTGGAAAAAATTATATATATATATATATATATATATATATAAAATAGTTCACATCAATATATTAAACTTTTATTACTTTTAATACAGTACGTTCCAACCAATCTATTTCAATTGCTACTATCCCCATAGATTACAAAAGGAAAAATGCATATACCAGATTGGTAGAAGGGTGAAAAAGCAACAATAACATATCTCCTTTATACTGCAAACTTTAAACTGTAAAACATTTAAACGTTGCAGTAAATTGTGATGGGAAGTCAGCTTTCAAGAGAAAGAAGGCTTCCATATGTCTCAACAAACCCCCATCTGTTAACAGGGCCAAAGTGCTTCCTGTCTGTAGTTGACCTTCTACACTCTTACAAATATGTTTAGACAAAGTATAGAGAACCCCAGGTAATTTTACTCTTATCTGCACTGCAGGCAGACCACACACAGATATCTAGTCACAAGAAAACACATTTATTTAAGAAAAGCAAAGATAAAAGAGACAACATAAATAAATGTACCATTTGCAATAAGTGAATAATGGCATTGTAAATCCTGAACACTGTCTGCACTTAGTTTCCATTATCTAAATTAATATGAATTTGCTCACATTTTTATTACAGTAATAACATTTATAATGAAATAACAATAAGCCAATATGAAATCTAAGCACTTTCTTTGAGCAAAGAGAGAAAAGTATATCAAACAAATTACATTTTGTTAATCATTATTAGTTAATGTTTTATCAATTTATTAACATTGCTATATTTTTTAGAAGATGTTAATTATGAGAAGTACCACAACATACACAAGAGATGGAGACAACTAACATGTGTAAGTAAATACACAGTAAAATGCATTGGTCAGCGCACTCAATTTCAACATCATAGTTTTACCAACCAAAATATCTCACAGCCTATAGTACATACAAAATGGGAAATATTTGATAACATATGTTCTGAATGATAAACCTGATCTGATATTTAGAATATTACATATAATAATGTAAATACACGGTATTACATGTATGTATTTAGTACTATAATAATATTTTATATATATATATATATATATATATATATATATATATATATATATATACACACACACACATATATATATATATATATATATATATATATATTTATTTATTTATTTAATATTATAGTATTAAATACATACATATAATACTGTGTATTTACATTATTATATGTAATATATATATATATATATATATATATATATATATAATATTCTATATTATTCAACACTATATTTAATCATAACAGAAATTTATGCTTATTTAATTCAATAATGCACTAGTATAAACCTTATTATAGCTAATATATCACCCCTGATATTTTTCTGTTAAAAACAACACAAAAAAACCTAAGAGAACATAATATATTATATATGCCAATTCAAATGCTAGGTACAACAAAAAAACATAAGTAACATAATATGATAAGTTTGTGGGTATAATATATTTTATAATTCAGTATTATGCTTTAATAGATTCAGATAACTGAACCAAATATTGTACAGTTTACTAATAGACTTTAAACCAAACAAATATTAAAAGAAAGAACAATAGCTGGCTAAATACTGGTGCACTTTCAGTTATGTTCTAAATGAATGGAGCCTAAGTAATTCACATATTTAATGAAATAATTAAAATCATTTTGTCTTTTTGTATTTTTTTTATTTTATGGTTTGATTTTTTTTTTTTTTACATTAAACAACTCTGATTTATGATATTTGTAAAATCCAGAGGTTTGAGTATAACAATGCCATTCATATGCTGTATGTATATGTAAGTGAGCTATGAATTTTTCACATTTTGGATTGCTTGTATTGTATGTACTTAATGAAGAATAAAACGTAATTACCCGTTTCAAACTTCTGTAATGATTGCAATTTTATGTTCATTTTACGTACTGTCCAATTGTGTTCCCCATTGTCCACGTGGTGTAAAAAGCACAAAATACAAAATGAGATGTACGGATGGACACCAGGGATTGGCTGGAGGGAGTTGTCATGTGTCTGCCTGTCTACACTTGCTGTGCAGAACATCCTCTCACCTGTACAGCAGGCACAGACAGGCAGTCACATGACAACCCAGCCTGAGTGACTCCCAGCCAATGGCAGCGCAGCTCGGGAAATCTAGATCAACCACAGCATCAGCTGCGACTACAGCACAACAAGAAATGATTTCCGTGTGTCGACTGCAAAACAATATGTACTTAACATTTTTATTAGTTCTATGCCTTTCCTATTTGGCCTCGTGAGATCTAAGCTGGATAGTCTAGACACAATGAGGCCAAATTCACAATAAAAACAAAAAAGCCTTTGTTTCATGTTGTTGCACTGCTTTCTTAGATATCATTGCCCTCGCTGTACTGAACGGAATTCAATGGTGGCATAAATACCCCCTAAATAAATGCTATTATAAATCCTCGCCATTGCTAAATTCGGACTGCACATTTTTCAATTGGAAATTAAATTATAAATCATATAAGTCATTTTAGCATTCATGGATGAAATATATTGTGAAATATATAACACATGTCAAATTATTGTTATAGTGTTAAAATAATAATACATAACAATATGATGTTAATTATGTTAACATTTGCTACTGCATTTTAAGACTTAAAAATAAGTCTTTCCCGTATCTAATACTATTAAATCTGCCAAATATAAATGATCTCTCATTGAGCCCTTTTTATCTACATTTAAAACCGAAACTCAATGACCTAGTGACCTTACCTTTCTCCAAGAGACCAGCAGAAAGACCTTATATTAAAAAACTCATTGCTAGATATCTAGCCACCTACCAATTTATTTCAGATGAGAAACTGTACATTAAAGAATGAACATAAAGAGTCACATGAGAGTGAATGAATTAGATTTACAGTCAGATTATACCAGGTGTTTTAAATACTAAATATTCAAGCAAATATTCTAATTATATATATATATATATATATATATATATATATATATATAATATATGTATATACACACAATCATATACACACTCATACTGTATACATTGTATCCGTAAAGTATACACAGCACTTCACTTTTTCCAAATTTTGTTATATTATAGCCATATTCCAAAATGGAATGCATTTATCCCCCCCTGTAAAATGCTATACATAATACCCCATAATGACATCATGAAAAAGTTTTTTTGTTGTGAGTTTTTGCAAATTTATTAAAAATAAAAAAGAATAATTCACATGTACATAATAATTCACACCTTTTGCTCAAAACTATGTTGATGCATCATTGGCAGCAATGACAGCCTCAAGTCTTTTTGAATATGATGCCACAAGCTTGGCACACCTATATTGGGTCAGTATCACTCATTCCTTTTACAGCACCTCTCAATCTCCATCAGGTTGGATGGGAAGTGCTGTTGCACAGCCACTTACAGATCTCTCCAGAGATGTTCAGATAAGTCTGGGCTCTGGCTGNGCCACTCAAAGCCATTTAAAAATTGTCCTGAAGCCACACTCTTTATATCTTGGGTTTGTGCTTAAGGTTGTTGTCCTGCTGAATGATGAGCTGTCACCCGTGTCTGAGGTCGAGCGCACAAGAGCCAGTTTTCACCCAGGATGTCTCTGTACATTCCTGTATTCATCTTTTATTCTATCCTAATATCCTAGTTCCTGCCACTGAAAATCATCCCCAAAGCCTGATGCTGCCACCACCATGCTTCACTGTAGGGATGGTATTGCCTGGTATTGCCTCCAAATATAACGCCTGGCAAACACACCAAAGAGTTTAATCTTTGTATCGTCAGACCAGAGAAGTCTGTTTCCCATGATCTGAAAGTCCTTCAAGTGCATTTTGACAAAATCCAGGTGGTCTGCCAAGTGCTTTATACTAAGGAGTGGCCATACTAAGGATACAGTCCTGATTGGTGGATTGTTGCAGAGATGGCCACCTCCATGACGAAGGCCCTTCTCCCCCGATCGCTCAGTTTAGACCAGCTCTAGGAAGGGTCCTGGTGGTTCTAAACTTCTTCCATTTGTGGTTGATGGAGGCCAATGTGCTCCTTGGGACCTTAAAGGCATCAGATATTTTTCTGGATGGTACTTCTGTACCATATTTGTGCCTCAAGACAATCCTGTTTTGGAGGTCTACACACAATTCCTTCATGCAAGGGGCCTTATATATATACAGGTGTGAGTGCCTTTCCAAATCATGTCCAATAAACTCCAATTAAGATGTACGGACATCTCAAGGATTATCAGTGAAATATTATGCACCCAAGCTCAATTTTGAGTTTCAAAGGCTGTGAATACATGTGATTTCTTAGTTTTAATTTTTTATTAATTTGCATAAATCTCTCCACTTTTCATGCTGTCATTAATGTGTTTTGAATTTTGAGGGGAAAAAAAATATGTATTTAAGTCTGTAACATCTATATAAAAACCCATATAATGTCCAGCAGGGAAGAGGTTAACATATGAAAGCAAGTTGAAACATGCAGTGGGCCTCCCTAATTGGGCTCATTCCAGTGGTGAGGGCTGTGAGCGACAGCTAAAGGATAACAGAGCCTTTATTTTCATGGCTCGTTGGGGGCCCTCTGTTTGCAGAAAGGGTAACAACGTTACACACCAGATGGTCTCATTTTCAAATTCCAACTGGAAAACTCACGACATCATGTAAATGTAATCCAGATAAATGCAGACATTTTACTTCTTCTATTAATAAAACAAAAAAACAGCATGTAGAGGGAGAATCTGTGTGGGCTTTAGAAATTAAATAGAAAATCACTTTACCGCATATGCAGTTTTGCTAGGGATACAAGATACATTTTCTCTGAAATATAGCTGACAATGCAAAAAGCTTTATTTAAAAAAAATAAAATAAAAAGCGAAGAAAGAAAACTTAACCAAATTTTGTTAAATAGGACCAAATCCAGACCATAGTAACCTTAAAGTTCTGAACCGCAAACAAGGCGATCAGAATTCAGTTCTCCGCAGCATTCAGAATAGGAAGACACATGGGCATCCAAATGTGATTGTCTACCTACAATTTTTAACGTTTCCAAAACCATGTCACGGTATGCATGGCTGGCTGCACCACATGTAGTTTTCGAGAAACATGTCAAAAAGCTGCACTAATGCATTGAAGCGAGCAGGTTGTCCTGCCATTGGCATGCTTATCTTCTGCATCAACATGTCACCTAGCTGTTACCGCTGGAACTGCAACTTTTCAGAGGTACTGACAGCATCGTGTGAAAGCATATATTAGCATGCTTTTGGAATAAATCCAGCACCAATGGCGGTATTTCAGAAATGTTATAAAAAATAAAGAGAGTCACTTCTGTACATTTTCTGCACTGTCCTTACTTAAAATGAGGGTGCTGCAGAACTCCAGATAGCATGTAACTACTTAATGGACTACTTAAAAACCTCCCCCAGCCCGTACCTGTATTTAGCAAACTTACAGGAGGTACTACTAGTAAAATGGTTTTTAATAATTTGGAGACTAATCTTTGAAATATATCTTAATCTCTAATTTGATGACCAATAATTAAATAAACATCATTATGACAGACACATAACGGATGAACCCATTATCACTGGGTGCTTTCTTAAGTTGGTTAACTTCTATAAAAATGAAGCCTATAACGTTACACCATAAAGTCTCTGGGGTATTGGAAAAGAACTTGGAATGGAAGTGGACAACTTCCTCTTTCACTAACAAAGATTGCACATATATCATACTGAAAAAAAGGTCATGGCTAAAAATACAAATAATACAACTTGTTGCTGTTTCTGTGAACTCCAGCTTCCTGGCAAGTGATATACATTGTGGGTGTTCTTATTAAAACTTCCGTTTGCAGGCTTGGTAATACCTTTATAATTTAAGAAATACAAAGATAAAAGGT
The DNA here is from genome assembly GCA_016617825.1 of Platyplectrum ornatum. Lineage (NCBI taxonomy): Eukaryota > Metazoa > Chordata > Amphibia > Anura > Limnodynastidae > Platyplectrum > Platyplectrum ornatum. Next base: position 10,925 of record JABWIB010003795.1, read on the forward strand.
GTTTGCGCTGGTCTATATATATAATATAGTATCTGATTTATATTATAAATCTTGGTTCAGAACTAATCATTGACAGAGCCGCGTATGTGGGGCTTGTCTTATGCTGGCCAGGCACCTGTGTGTTATCAAGTGCAATTATATGATGCACGGTCTCACTGTTGCATATTGCACCACTGCAATAGCTGCTGATTTCATGTACATCTAGCACATGTAATGTATCATATAGGTGTATGGCCAGGTTTAGTTAGGTCTTGGTCAGTGGGCCGAAGCATTTAAATCGTACAGTATGGGCTGAGCTGCAGACTTTCAGTGCCGATTTTCTCCCCATGCAAACCTTCTCCAAAGCAATCCATGCATACACCTTCAGCCTAATTTCCCATCCATGTCTTGGTTATAGCCAGTGGGAGCGCAATGAAAAAACACAATAGAGCCTTAGATACAGAGAAATTCCATATCCATAGAAAATGACTCTTCGTTCTGGATGGGGCACGTGATCATTAAAGCTGGGTACACACTAGCATTTTTTGTAATGAAGACATAATTCATAATTCTGCAGCTGATCTTTGTATTGCCCATACTGAAATCATTCCCTTGTAGATCGCCGAAGAAAGCAGCAGACACTTGATCTAGAAAATTCTAGAAAAGCTTTCAAAATCCAATAAAACAATAAGATATGGTTTCGGATGCTACTGAAGAACTGTTGGGCAGTACACACTGGTAAGACATCTGCTGAAACGGCACAATTATCAGAATAGGCTCCAGTGTGCACCCAGAATTACGTCCAAATCTGAACATTTGATACCACTGCTCCCTGATGATGTATCCAGACTCCCCTGACATGCATAGATGAAAAGATCTTTTGGAAATGGAGTCGTGCATGCAATTATCATGGACAATTCTTACCAGAAAGCCCTAAACTCCTGCAGATTACATTTTATACTGTTGATATCTTACGTTTAAGAAAAGGTTTTTACAGTTTCCATATCATTATTCGTTCTACATATTGCACCACACTGCAAGAAATAATGACTGTGCTAATAACATGTTTTTATTACTATTAATTATCATTCATGGCCTTGTAAGAATATAAATATTAGATTGAAATTCAATCATCGTGAATAATAATATTAATCTATAGAAATAATAATGAGAACATGTTGTGGTAGTTTGAGAACATCTGTCATACATGTATTGCTGGGAACATGAGATCTGGGAAACACATGACTGCTAGACAGATGTGGTGGGGGTCAGGCAGAACATAGCTGGGGAATGGAAGGAGAACTATTTATCTACATATGTTTAACACTTTAGCATCAAGCAGCAATAAAAACCATGAAAGGTAGTAGACATTTCAGAGGTGTTGCAACACCATATGGGATTCCAAACAAACAACTCCATGTTAAAGCAGCTTTAGCTTTTCTTTTTTTTACATATTTCTGAGGAAACTACGAAAATTCAATATTCATATTTAATGACCAGTGTGAAAGTGTCCAGAAAGAGAGATTTTCATAGTCTAGCATTTCTACTTATGCTAAAGGAAGTCACTTCCCTATCTATATTATTCTTAAATAAACAGGAAACTATACAGATTTCCAAATGTATGCCTATCTTCATCATTTGTCTGTGCTGCTTTTTATCAGTATATGCCTAGGTCAGGGCTAGGCAATCTTAATCATTTA
>JABWIB010003795.1:15572-45482 GCA_016617825.1 Platyplectrum ornatum
ATCATGTCCATATGACGTTTTACTGCAATAGATGTAAATCACNGCAGCTTTTGTTTCATCTGAATGCTTTATTTCTGGAGTGATNATTTGCCACTGGGCAGATTCGGAAGTTGTTGGCATGAAATGGAGAAAGTCAGGAAGAAGGGAAACATGTGCAGCAGTAGCAGAACTAAGAGNTCACATTTGCCGCTGTCAGCGGTCTACCCTTGACAGGATGAATGAAGGATGACATGGTTCCTTCCCGCTAGGTTTCAGGGAGCTCAATGATGGCTGCGTATACTATGCTATTCAGAAGTCCTCCCGTCAGTACATGAACGCATACAGAAGGAAGTGTCTTTGAAAGATCTCCCTCCCTTTCCCTGAAAACAGGTCAACAGGAAAATAAAAGCTGTGCTATTGTTAGAAGAACACAGTTTTAACACATCTTTGGTTACACTATTATGCATCAGATTATTTTGTGAAAATCAAAGACCTATTTTGTTTAGATCAGNTAATGTAAAAACCTTTAGTAATCCACCAATAGAACTAAATAATAAGGAAATTTGTTCAAATCATTTCTTTTTGGTATTATCTTTGGACCATATCCAAAGTTTTTTTCTGCTATAGTTGGACTGGAAATCATCAGATTTCACTATCTGCACGTGCGTAGTCTTCCGGGTGAAACAAAAGGAACACAATCTGTACAACTCAGACCTTGAATAGACTCTTTTGACACTTTCAACAAGGGGTGGAGTATACTAAAATACTGTATATACTCAAGTAAAAGTCAACCTGAATGTCAAGGCACCTAATTTCACCTATAAAACTGGGATAACTTATTGACTCGAGTATAAGCCCCCCCCCCTCCCAGTATGTCTGTCTGTCACCCCTGTGAAAGGCTCATGTCACTGATGGATCATTGCCCCCATAGGACTCCATCTCTGGTCTCTATATTTCAGCTCCTATAGATCTTGCCCTATATGTCTCTATTGTCCTCCTGTTTCCTGCATGTGCAGGGTTATTATAAGGCAATGTAAAGCTCCTGTGCCATGCTGTAACTCATATAGCACACTATCATGCCTGTGTTAGCCCTGTGGGCTCAGTATGGTGGGTGAGTGGAATGCTGCCTGCGAGTGTCATGCTCTCCCCCTCCTTTACCTTAGCTCCATATTAGCTGTGAGCAATGTGTGCAGCTCTGGTATCTGGGGACAGAGAGGAAACCGCTGCCACACAACAGNAGANATAAGAAGGTTGCAAGCCAGACCATGCCAGCTGCACTCTGAGTGATCTGGATTTAAAGTGACAAGAGTGGAGGGAACGAATGTACATAGAGCCGCTGATTGATGTGATCGAGATTCGGCTAAGTGGACTGATAACTGGAACACAGACCCAGCAGCACATCCCTGCATCATCCAGGACAATGAACCGAGTATAAGNCTGTCCAAGCGAAATAANTGGTTTCCCAAGTGCAGCCTTGCATGGATGTATAGACCCCGACCCCCTGCTCATGCAGAAATTCAGAGATGGCAATGCCTCATAGCCAGGCCTTTGGATCTGGTCCTATATTAATAATTTTATATTTTATTCTGATGAGCAATGCCGTCACTGAGCAACATTACCTACTCAATACATTGCAGAAACAACCTGTAGAGGCAATGGATGGTGATTCTGGAACCTACACAACCGGGGACATTCTTTTACTAGAATAACCTTAGACACACCTTAGACTTAGCAGCACTCTTTTTGTATTAGTGAACTTATTGCTCATATTGTTGCATCTCAAATGTCAGTTCTGTCTTAGGCAGCATTTGAAATACTTGGTGCATTTGAATATTTAATANCTTTCAGGAGGCTGAATCACATAGTCCAATATATTTTGATACCAATCACAGTATATTCCAAACCAAAGACTTCCAAAATGTTCAGTCTACATTACATCTATGTCACTTGAACTATTATCTGTAAAGGAGGGCACNTTCTAAAAGGTTAAACAGCAAATTAAAATAGATGTGATGGTANAGCAATTTCCTTTTTATCCATGTAACATAGTTTGCTTACATACACTATACCAGACATTCTATATAAAGACTTATGTAACCAATTAAAGTTACTCATGGCTACNTGCCCTATAAAGCCCCTGCCTTAAGATTTGGAGGGTCAGTTTAAAGCTATCCTTCTTTAGTCATCTATGTTGATGGCTCCCAAACTGTGCACCAAGGATCCCTGAGGTACCGCAACACTGTCATTGGGGTGCGGAATGTATATCCAACATGGCGGCACCATGCTAGTGTTGCTGAGAAGCACAATTTTACTTCTTACATAGAAGCTACACATGATTGTATGTCAATCTGAAGTGTTTCTGTCTTTACCTAAATAGTTATTATGTTATTTTAACACAAAAACATAAAAAATGGGACTGCTTGGCAATTATTATGTGTTTAGGGGTGCCTTGAAATAAAATATGGAGACCCTAAGTGTGCCTAGAACTGCGAAGGTTTGGGAACCACTGATCTATGCGAACAGTCTAATCCTTCTAAAATATTTTGTATTGTAATAGAAGTTGGTTATTTTCTTTTTAGGATACCCGCATTGTCTAAACAATTACATGATACTGTCCATGTATTACACAATATTGTGTCTTTATTATTTACAGTCATTCAAAGTATAACATATACTTACTGTTAGTTTGTGTGTATATGATACTATATTGTGTTTTAGTCACAAAAGGTCAGAAGTACTAAGAATATCCAGCTATATATACATAGAACAAAATGACTATTTGTAAAATAGTAAGTACACTAAAGTAATAAATAAAAATATATTTTAAAAAATATTACGTATTACAGCTTCTAAAAAGTTCAGGTTTACAAAATGATTAATAAATGAACAAGTAAAGGTGGAAAAGAAACTGAATAAACCTTATGTTAACATGACACGATAAGTAAAAATATATTGTTGAATTATGAATTATGTGTTAGAAATCTCTATGCCCTAGCTTTATGCCAAATAGCCACTGTAATGCTATAAATCAATAGGAATAAGCATCTCACCACACAAAATACACGGTTCAGGGCGGTTCGAGGGAGATCTTCAGAATCCAAGATCTTGCTAGAAGCACTGGTATATATAAAACATGGAATTGATTATTGCAAATACACAGGGCTAAGGAATAACAGTCAATGCTATAATTCTCACAATATACAATTAACAATAAACACAGAAGTCCTGTACAGGCCGCTCATGGAGGGGAGTTTCCACTGTCTACTACATTGGCCCCTTTTACAGGGAAGTAAACAAAGTAAAAAAAATGACCTCCAATGAAGGGTGACTGCTACTTAGCAAGATGGCACCAGTTTGGTAATTTTCCATATTATGACTACATTTACATTGCTGCATATAGGCCTCTATTTATAAAAAAAGAAAAAACGAAGCGTACCAGGCTCGCTTCACCTCTCTGCGAGCCTGGCAGCTTCGTTAATACTATTTAAAAAAAAAAAAAAAAAACGTACCTGGATGCGAGGCGATGCGGTGTCCTCGTCCAGTCTTCGGCTCCACTTCGTGCCCGGCGCATGCGCAGTACATGCGCCGGGACCGGAGGCTGAAGACACCGATCAGGTAAGTTCATTTTTTGCCTTATTTTACTATTTTTTTTTACACTTTTTACAGGACAGTGGTGTTCCTGGATCATATGAACCAGGAACACCACTGGTAATTTTTTAAACTTTTTTTTTTTTTTTTTACGGGGAGACGCCGGGAACGGTATCCTGACGGTCTCCCCATATGTTCCCCGTTTTTCCTCCCCCTCCCTCCCTCTAATAACTGTTATTAGAGGGAGGGAGGGGGGTATCGCTGAAGACTACGCTCCAGCGGTTTATAAATATCAATCGCTTCATTTTGAAGCGATAAAGGCAGAAAACTGCCCTTATCGCTTCAAAATGAAGCGTAATGTGTTTTATAAATAGAGGCCATTGTTAGTGAAACTTACTTACTTTATACACGTAGAAGAACATTTGCTTAAATCCTAAAACAATAAAAGAAAAAAAAAACAAAATTAGAAAAATGCTAAATGAAAGGGGGGGGTGCATGCAAATAGTAATCATGCTTTGCATTATCCAGACTTTTGAGACTTTTATTGTTTTTAGCAAATATAAACGGCACTTATAGACTTATAGCAGGAAGGTTTATTATCTCATTTATGGTCATTTCCATATTCCCCAGCCAACTCACAAGACAAGAAAATATATAGCATAAATGTATTGTGCACTGATAGAGAGTTTATCTAGTCAACTACTGGAGATTTTTATTGTATAAATCTGCTATGGAGAACTTTTTGAGTCCTAAGCGTATGAAAGGAAAATTTAACTCACATAATATATGAAGTAAATGTGCTAATTTTACCTGATTGTTTGCTGGAAGCTTCTTCTGTGGGTTACACCTCTGATGTGCACTAACAAAGGACATCAATAATTAGTCGCTATTTGGAGAGATTTCCAATAAATATGTGGATAATGCAAGTGACATTTATTTTATGCAAATTTACTTTTTTCCTACAATAATGCACATCACATATTTTTTTGTGCTTTTTTTGTAAAGCGCGGCACGCACGATTATCGGCCTTGTGCAGGGGTTCTCAAACTATTTTGCTCTGGGACCCCATCTGACAACAAAAAATGTTTCCCCTATATATTTTAACCCAGACATCAGATATCATTTTAAACAGTGGTAAGTATATGTTTTATACCAAGCTATATAGCTTCATGAGGTTCACTGGGGGGTTTAAAAGAGGCTTAATTCTTTGAACATTACATTATTTGTGCATCATGAACACTGGTAACCCTATGTGACAAATGAATGTGGAAATAGAAGTGGTTCAAAGAAGCAGTCTAGGAGGCCGTGGGCCACCAATCACCTACTTCACGCATGTATCACAGTTGCACCCCACTAGCGCCTGGCACCAGTGGGTCCCATAGCTCTTGGCCTGCAACTGGGAGATGGTCTCTGTGAGGAAGTGCATGGGGTCGCGACCCACTCTGGGGTCCCGACCCACAGTTTGAGAACCGTGGGCCTAGTGTGATTGGGCACTCACCAGAGCCACAGCCATCCAGCCGCCTTGGGAAGGGGTATGTAAGTCCTTTTCTGAATGGCAGGCATCCTGCTCGGCTAACTGGACAGGATGCCAGTCAATCAGCTCAGGACTTCCACTCTTCATTACTCATGTCTACTGAGCACTGGATGTCATACGCGGCTCTGGGTGAGTATAGATGTATTTTTTTCATCACCGTGTTGTGTTCTGCAGAATTTACATTAAAGAATTAGGCACAGAAGCTATTTTCATAACCGGGAAATGTATGCCTTCTTATAATAAAAGTTATAGACGTCCTCCATTTATAGGTTACTATTTTGCTATCCTAATATAATAAGTTTTCATCAGAATATTACATAACTACAACTGAGATGAAGATATCTTTGTGACAGAAGCTGCAGATACCATAGGAGAAGAGAGAGAATAAGAGTCGAGAGGAGACCAGAAGAAAAGAGGTGGGGGTTAATTATCTTTACTATGGAGGATAATTTGCGCAAAGAAAGAATAAAGAACCATTCTCACAGAAATCTGCGCGACCACTGATCTGCAGGGATCCCTCAAACACTGCTCACAATGTATCATTTATATTTATGTATTTACCACCCTGCTCAACTAGTGTAATTTATGTAGGTGGGAGTAGGAATGCACGTGGTGCCGTACACTAGGGATCATCAAGTGCACATCTGACGCACACATGCACTGCCAGGAAATTTACCTGACATGTGCGGAAGTCAGGCATCACACATAAAGCTGTATCTGCTCCTAAGCACATTATTTAGTTTTATAATGTCTATATGTATAATATAGACATTTATTTCTTTATTTCTTCATTAATTGACCTTAAAATATCCCCCATAAAAGTTCATTATAATATAGGCCTAAACCCGGAACAGATTTTTGCATACTGGAGTTCACATTCTCTAGTATGTAAAATGAAACAGAGCTTGAATCTGAATTGTTGCTATTGGCAACATCCCCACTTTAGTTTAGTAAATTTAGCCCCTGTTATGGGGAGAATAAAGAGCTTTATGAATGGACATAACATTGGACCTAGATTTCCACTGGAACTACGCAGGGACAAAATAGAACACTCCTATACTGTTCTATAATGATTTATATACCCCATTATAAAACTGATTGTATATCCTAACATGTGCCCAAATTATCCCACACACATGGAGAAATATTACATTACATTTATATGTTATTCATTTATGTTGTAGCTGTATTATCAAGGACAATGTAGGTGATGCTTGGGGTCATCTGAAAGATGAAACATGAAAAGAAGGGCTACTTACTTAGCGAAGCCAATGAAGTCTTCATGATTAGTGTTAATATAAGACAGTTGTATATCAATCATCAGTAATACCTTCAAGGAGAAATAAATCAGACAAACAAGTTACTTACAGAAACATATGTTCTAGCTTATATCTAGAGATTCTGCATGATCAATTAAAGGGTCGTGTCCAGAGCTGCTTTGAGGAAAGGGCTGATAAGCTTCTCCTTCTTCACTTCGAGCCCTGATCTGGACCATTTGTTAGATCTTAAATCAAACCAGTGTTTAACCAGCTTCACTCCTGATTACTGAATACAATTCTACCAGGAACTGCATGTCCAGGCATTTGGGTTTATTTTGGATACACACCTGTTCTTTTGTTTTCTCCTCTCTTTTACGAATGAATAAGGTTATTATATTTTCTGTTTCATCACGAAGTCTTGGATAATCAGAAAGCTAGAACGAAGAACATAAAATCTTAGAGAAGTAAAACACAGAGACAAATTAAAAGTGAATTCAACATACCAGGGCTAAGCAATATACTGCTTCACTGTACCCGTTCCAAATCTTCTATATTTACTATAGGTCACATAGCACACCCCATTTAAATGAAAACATGCAAGCTCCAAAATACATGGAATTAAGAAACTTTACAGGCTGATTCAATGAAGCGCATGTGTGTCTGGAACACACATTGCACAAAATTTACTGTAACTTTTTCACTTGGACCCCATAGAGATGCCTAAAAGAGCCTGCAAATTCTGGCTACAGTAATAGATGGGGGAAACAACTGAATCTGACCCTACATGTTATTGACATTGTTGATAAGGCCAGTAGTAAGCCGTAAAATGAAATGAAAACGAATCCAGCAACTGGTAAAAACACAATTGTTTTCCGCATCGGGTTTGCAAAAAATGTAATCTATGTGCACAGAAAGATCTTTCAATGGAAGTCATTCCGTCAGCGGGAGTGAAAGGGTCGGGCTGCATAGATGATGGCAGGTATTTAATTAGTACAATAAGGTTATGCCCTTACAGAGTATCCATATTTCTGTCCTGTCTTCCACAGTTTGAGATACACACAGTGGACCAGATTCAGACTTTAGGCACTGTTTACTTACTTACAACTTACCCAAGAGTGGGTAAAACCATGTTGTATTGCAAGAGAAGTAAAATGAATGTCAGTGTGTGCATGCAGGGAGAATACTTTATTGTTGCATGTTGCACACAGATACTGACCAGCGTTACTGTTACACTGTTATTAGACTTACATACATACTGCTATAGTCCCTACAATTACCACATACATCTTAAAATGACTATATTTTAAACATTTTGCACACAGTCTACAGTAGCCAGTCTCTCAGTGAAGTACTGGTTTAGATTTCCAAGTTTTTATGGGCTCAGACATAGTCATAAAACATATTCAGTGTGAAGGTTTAAACATGATATTTAAATACCTCAGCCATAAACTTTTTCTTCGTTCAAGTTTACAAAAGCCAAAATGGAATTCAAAGAAAGCATAGTCTGATTTAACCCTGGATTAGCACTTACCCATGCCAGTGCTTTGATCATTAGATATTGATATCTCATGCTGTATACGCCTTTCCCTTTGCTCGTTATGACTTATGCCCCAGACTGCATACTGCACAATACTGACACTTTCCTGCTTAATTTGATGGCAAATACAATTCAAAACAAAAAAAAAGTTAGAAAAATAAAAAGATTCAAAAGGTCTACAGTAAATACATACATACCTTAGATGTGCATTTCCTAACAGTGTTAAGCAATTCTTGCATCACTAGGTCCACACATTTTAAAGTTGGTCCTTTTAACTTGACAATCTGCTTTTTCACTATTGCTTCAAATGCCTTATCTGGAGTAAATAGTCCAGTTCTGAAAAATAAACACCACAATAATAAACATAGAAACATAAAGTGGTGGCAGATAAAACCACAGTGCCCACCCAACCTCCAATGTGAGATGGTAAAAGTATGTTATACATATGCCATTATGTTCCACCCACCTGAAAATGGTAAACCCCTTGATATATTTAATGGTAAACCAATATACTCCTTCCCCAACCTATACAGTCATACATCAATCACAATCTAAGTCTACAAAATATTCACATTAGAATATGTAGTCACAGACAATATACATATTCAAAACCATTACCACCAGCAGAACATTACACTCCCATCATGCAGACATGCGTCATCCATTCCACCCTGTCCAGTTATTGTCATTAGAAAGACTTCTATCACAGTAAGGTTTGCATGCAATATATCAAGTTCTTAAATCTGGAGGTTCTGATATAACTCCAGATATGGGGGTTTATTTACATAGATTTTATATCTCTTCAAAACTCATCATAGGATTTACTGACTGCATCTTACTGTATCCTACTTACTTGCTCCTGCAGTGCCCCATCACCACCAGCAGGTGGTGTACAAACTTATACCCCATTCACATTACCTCAAATTAGCTGTCTTTTTTGATGAAAAAGCCTGCTGCAATGGGAGAAAAAAGCCAGGTATGTAGTGTTCAGACTGACTGAAAGGAGGAGGTAGGAGGGCAAAACCCTTTCTTTTAAGCCAGCTCCTAATCTCAGTGTGAACGCTACATTTACAAAAAGCCAGCCACTGAAAGCTGGTGTTCAGAGCCTGCTGAAAAGAAGGTGTTTTGCCCTCCTCTCTGGCTTTTTCAGTCAGTGTGAACACTACATAGCTGGCTTTCCTCTGCCATTGTGTTTGTGCAGTGCTGATTGGCTCACACATCAGCTATTTCCAGTACAACACTGCCTGTCTCCTCCCCTCATGTAAACAAACAATCACAGCCAATCACAGCACATTTTCTGAGTAATGATGTTTACTGGTAGCAAAAAGCAGGGTTCAATGTGAACAGCAGACCCATGTTTTTTGTACAGAACTTTCACTCTGTAAATCTGTCAGCGAGCACATGAATTGGCAGGCAAGCTCCTGGGATGGGCCTTACAATATACATGCTTTTATAATGTGATGAATATTGCTGCTGTTAATTAATTAGTATTGTACTACAGAAAACACAAAAATCACACAAAAACCTGATTCCATGGATGTTTTTGATTGCATAACTAATTTCCTTCCGTAGATCCTTCTCCTCAAATTCCATCTGAAGAAAAATGGAAAAGAACAGCCGGAGATGTAAAAATGTTCTTTATTATGTGTATGTTAATTTATACTTTAAAAAAAGGTATAATCAAAGATCAATCATGTGTTAATGTATGAATTACCAGTAAAGTGGATTGTTGCCTCAGAAATGTGGTAACTCAGTGGTTCCCAAACTGTGTGCCGTGGCTCCCTGGGGTGTCACGACACTCTCGTTGGGGTGCCACAAATATTTTTTTCCGATGTGGTGCCATGTTGCTAGTGCGCAATTTTACGTCTTGTATAGGAGTAACACAAGATTTGATATCACTCTGAAGTATTTCTGTCTTTACATAAATAGTTATTACACTATTTTGACTCAAAAGTTTAAAAAATGAGAAATAATTTTGTATTAGGGATGCCTCATGGAGACCCTAAGGGTGCCTCGACTGAAAAAGTTTGGGAACCACTGTGGTAACTTATGTACTATCGCATATATAAATAAGGACACCTGTATTTACTGGTCCAATAGACTGACATACGCGAATTAGGCACAGAGAATGTTGATATACAAATGGAATATATTTAACTACGCTCTCATGGATAGGATTTTAAAGTGTGGAAGGCATCCTTCTGCCCCACTTGTATATAATGAATTCTGCTTGTAGCACAAGCTGATAGGGCACTTATTCTTTCTGTTTAAGCAGATTATTTTTCTGCAGTGTATATATTAATCACTTTTAATCACCCTTGTATGCTAAATCATAGGATTACCAATGCTATGTTCAGATTACCACCATGGCAAATACTCAGCTCTTTGACGGCTTTTCCTGTGAAAGCAATCCTTCTGCCGTTCAGACTGCTCCACGGACCTGGCATTTAGTTATTTTTTTCGAATGTATTTATTTTTTTATTAATGCTGCTGAATGTAGAAATCCAGGTCTGTCCGTTCAGACTACGGGAGACTCTAGTTCTTTTTACCCTGAAATTGGCATCTGCTGTATACCTGTGATTGTTTAACTTCTGTTGTGAGTTTATACCATGTTCAGATTACTGCTACTACTACGGAAGTGATCCTCCTGAGGCTCGATGAACCATTCAGAGAGCTCCGCGGACATGGAATGCAGAAACTGGGGTCTGCCCGTTCAGACTGCAGGAGACCTGGGTCCTACCCAGGAATACCCCAGGTTTGAAAAATACCTGTGAATTTCCTGAAATTCCTGGGTGGTAATCTGAACATGGTATTACTTTATGTTTTCCTGAACTGGACTTTATGACACCAATAAAGTCACCTTTATTGCTGACCACTGTCTCCTCCTCCTAAATGGATACAAGCCACTGCCATACCATATGGCAGCAAGTTGAGTCTTAGGACCTTATGGATTGGATGATCAGATAAATGCTTCTACATTTACCATGAGGTCCTTGAGGACTCATTCATACGTGAATCTTTCTTAAAAAGTTAAAACAAAGTCTTTATGGGTCCAGAAATTGCTATAGTTTATAGTTTAGTAAATACATTGGAATTGGCATTCAAAAACCACTGAATGCAACGCAGGAAATCCTTCAGTCCGCAGATAGTAATGATCGAAATTCTTTAATCCAGAATTTGCATAAGTGATATACCAGCTGTTTCACAGTTTATTATGCCTGTCATTTGATATCTCTATTTGCAGTTCTCTCAGCATAACTTGTTAAATGGCCAATTATTCAGGGTCCTCAGAATGTTCACAGCAGCAGCAGTTGTTGTGTGATCTGATCTTATGTATGGCAATGATAGGTCTACTTGTAGGATTTCATTTGCATGGTAGGAGACCCATTACTCACATTTAGTAATTCCCATGTATTTATCCACCTTAGCCTAAGACTATAGGTTTGTCTACTGAGTAACTACAGAATACGTTTCACTGGGATGCATATATTATTTCGCCAACTTTCACATTACAATCTTTCAGAAGAGTTGAGTGAGCAGAAGGAAGCACATAATTCAAGTCCTTTTCAGTCGCCATATATAGTCTATGCTGTCCAATGTCTCTGGACTGGATCCAGAGATTGAAAATAACAGAAAACCACGAAATTTACACTTGGACAAAACTAATTAACTGCAGGGTATGCAAATTTCATTGTCACAATCAGTATTATAGTGGAGCGGTGATAGTTTTTAGCCTACAGTAGGTCTAATAAGCCAGTATCATGATGCAGTATGTAAAAAACATATCTCCTGGCCCAGGTTCAAATTTCTACTTGGATTACTGTTATTTTCAAAATCTGGAACCAGTCATTTGTCGGAAGCTCCTTGTCACTGCTGTCATTTTTCTATATAATTATAATTGCACTAATACTATATTAGCAGTAGGTACAAGGTCAAGAGTAAGTAAGATTCTTACAAAACAAGGCACAACACCTCACTTGTTACATATACATGAAGGCTGAACTACAGAAATTGATTAAAGTTCTTCCAAATAGTATATTGACCTGCCTTCAGGAAAGAGAGCTATATTTTGAAATCAATGTCTTTTTAGACACCAAATAATAGTAGGTTAGTAAACTTTATGATATAACCACACTACAGCTTGCTTACCCAATTGAACAGTGTCTTGATCATTAAAGTTCACGTAATGATGGGTACATACTGATATTTCAAAGATCGTCAATACTGCTCCTAAACCTTTGCTGCAATGGTATGCTGCAGTCACATGCTTGTCCACAAGGTGGCACCATGCAGAAATGGAAATTGTTGCTCTGAAGATTGTATGTCAGTACATACAGAGCCTTTCTGCAGACATCCGGACATTGTTATTTATCGCGTGATTGGTATGATAATTGTCAGTGCCCTGCTGCTTTAAGCTGAACAGACTTAAATACTAATCCATATGCATTTTAAACCTTCTCAATGACTGTATAAATGTCAAGATCCTCCAGAGATAGACTGACTGAATAAAGAGGCCTACTTTTAGTAGATAAGATATAATGGCCAATCTATGACAGTTCTATTTCATCATTTTACCATACAGCCTATGCCCTGTTTCCTGAGACACACAATAAATGACCTTACAACAAATGAAACAATGTGTAGAGTTTAAATACCTTGACCAGCTCAAACGGGAAGCGCTCATGGAAAATACGATTGATTTTCGCCCCACCGGATAGCTCGCGTGTGTCCACTTTATCTCCTGAGCCAGAAATCCGCTTCTCAAAGTCTAAAGCAAAATGCTGAATCATCCTAGATAAATAATAATTCGTTTTAAAAGCATTCTCTGAACATTATGATTAAGAGTATATAATTAAAACAAAATGATAAAAAAATAGATTTAATGACAATATAAACAAATGAATCCTACAATTTATAGAGAGAAAAAGTATAATATTGTATCAAAGGAACAATAGGACAGTATTTTAATGCTGCACACCTTGATAATATGTAACATTTAATTATTATGCATAAATTCGTTATAATGTGACCGTGAATCTGATTGGTTGCTATGGGCAACATCCCCACATCACCACTTTTCAATCTCCCTGCTTAGTAAATTTAGGCCCAATGTCCTGATTGTCAAAGACGTCCCTCACGTAAAAAATATCAAACACACGTAAAGGAAAAAAAATAAAAATGGAAAAAACCCCAAAACGATAAAATCTCCTCACAATGGGGCCGATTCAATCCCTGTTTTAGACACGGAAAAGCCGACAGTGCACTTTTTGGTGTTTATTACGGTAGCAGAAGCTCGCTGATTTTTATACACGGCTCGAAGAGCTATTTGCGCAAGGGATTCAATCTTCTCGCAAAGAAGATTGAATCGGCCCCAATGATGCTTTACTCCCCAAGCGACCGGTATGGTGCAACCCCTGCCAAACTTTAAATAAAAACACCTAACATATTTGTATCTGCAAATAATTGTATAGGGGTAGGCAGTAATTGTATAAGGAGTTATTATGTCATGTGACTGCACGACTACACAGGCTGTGCTGCCATGTCAGACTGGAACCAGTAGATGCACACTGATAAATTGATTATTGATTTTTTTTACCCCACAACTGGCCTCTACAAAGCTTGTATCATGGTTGGAAGACACTACAAGATACCCCTGTATAGAGAGCCTGCGCCAGTGCTTCCCCCAATATCGCATCACCAGCACTAGGCTTGTATACAGCAAGATACATTCATTATTATTATTTCAGACTTGAGCCACTAACCTCTTTTGCACTATTTGAAACCCAGAAGAATTGTATGAAAAATATTGAACATCTTTCAAAATATAGTATCAAAAGGAAGGTTCAGTTGTTTGTATTTGAATGTTTTTAATTCCATTCTAATGCACATTATGACTAGCACATTCAAGTGAGAAAGAAAACATGTATTTTTGCTCAGAACACTCAGACTTTAATAAACAAATAGACCCCAGTGTTCATTCTGAATGGTCCAGATTTCTAAAAGACAAATCTCTCTCCCACCACTAGATGGGGTTACAAGTATACACAAAAAGGGAAATTACTGACACAGGGGACCAGTTAAATAAATTGCTGGCTCCTATTCATACACCCATAAACCTCTTTAGGCAACCAGACAGGACGGACAGATCCTCAATCAATATATATTAATCGTTTCATACGCAGCAAGAAAAAAAGGCTTGCCAAGACCACATTAACAATAATAATATTTTTATACACCAAATCCTGCGCTGGTCAAAGGGTATCAATAGGAATGTATTAATTCTAGCGTATTCCACAGTCAAAACCCATCAGTCAGTCAACTATTAATACAAGCACTATTTATGTTTACTATACAGCAAATTAAATTACATTCAATAGTAGCACATTAGCTACTATTGTATATTTACTGCTGTGAAAAAATAAATAATTTATTTCATTTTGTCAAATAAACCTTTACCATTTTCCCTGAAAAAGAAAAAGCCAATTAACATAGGAAAAGATCATGTAAGTAAAGGACACAGAGATGCATAAGTGGAAACTCAGGTAAAAATCATGTCAGACACACAAATAACATGGCAATAGAAAAAAAACAAATCACTTACTGCAGCAAAGCTTTCGTCCTCCATGATGGATCCTCTGGCTTAAAACCTTTGTAAACCTCAACATCATGTTCTAGGGACAGCAATTCACTTTGTAATTTACTCCTCAGTTCAGGTAAAGTATCCCGTATATGGTTGGTCAGTTGCTTTATGGGGAGAGAAAGAGAAAACAAAATAAGATCTGGTCCTAAATTCACTAAGCGGGGAATTTGCAGGGGAATTGAAAAGTGGGGATGTTGCCCATAGCAACCAAGCTCACATTCTCCAGTATGTAAAATGAAACTGAGAGCTCGAATGATTGATTGGTTGCTATGGGCAACTGCCCCACTTTTCGATTCCCCTGCAAACTCCCCGCTTAGGGAATTTAGGCCTTGGTGTTCTGTAAATACACTGAAATCTCTACTTTAATAGAAAACAACGAATCACCCAACTCATCTTACACTAATGACAATGACACAGTCTCCAGTGCATTCTGCCAGTGGAATTCCTCCCCTGCGTCTATATGTATATGAAATGTTTGTCAGGGCCGACAACAGAAATCCCGGGGCCCGATACACTCAGATTTTTTGGGAGACACACAAGTTTAAAAATTTACTGGATTTTGTGGATTTACTTCTTGACTTAAACTCGTGGGAGAGTTTGGTAAAACTCTCAGAAATAAATAAGGATTTTAAACTCACCTTTTGCAGGCGAGTTTGGTATCTCTCTTGTGTGCAAACAATGGTTAATTACAAACCATATAAAAAGGAGCATTTCTATGCAGCACTTTTACCTGATCACCATGTATCCTGTCTTAGGTGCAGACTGTATAGCAGTGGCAACTGTGCTTGCACACAGTACACGTGAAGGAGAAGCAGTGGATGACCATGACCAGCACCATGTCAAGCCTCCCAAACTCGATCAAATTCATCAGCATGTATAACTCACGGCTACAACATGCCCAATAGTAAATTTTCAATCTTGGCCTACTCGCCACGAGATTAAATGAGAGTTAAACTCGGCACGAGATTGAGCAAGTTAAACTTTCCATTCCATCTCAACCTTAGTAAATTTCCTACTTTGTCTAGTTATATCCCGTTCAGATTGCCTCAAAAGGGCGGCTTTTTCACTGGAAACGCCGGCCTCTTAAGGCAACCTGAACGGTATAGTTTTTAAAAACCGGCCATTAAGGCTTTTTGCTGGCTCCACTGCAGCTTGTCCGCAGTCTAAACACTGCACATGCCATCCTGCCAGCTCCAGCGTGTTTAACCAATACTGTTTGGTTTCAAAGATCATGTGATCATGATGATCAGAGCCCTTTTCAAGTGAAAACCTCACTTTAACACAAAGCCGGCTTCGCTGTTAACAGTGCAGAGCTGGCTTTTGCTACTAGTCTGAACGGACGTTTATCGCTGTCCCGTCGGCTCTAGACCATGGCTCTGCCTGCGGCTTTTTAAAGCCAATCAAGCCAATCAGGCAATCTGAACATGGTATTATACAGGATGCAGATACCAGTTACATATGCTTCCAGTACCTGATTGAGGACTCGCTGAAGATGTGGCGTTCCCATGCGATCAGCTATGTGTTTGTACGATGGATGAGCTATGAAAAAAGCCCGTTCTGCTAGTAACGCTGCTTGTATATCCTTTTTACCATCAATATCCTTCTGACTGCGGTTCACAACTCCAACATATCCTAAAACAGTGAAATAATGAAGAAAAAAAAACACAAAAGCACACTATAAACAAAATATAAATATTAATAGAAGTTAAACATTCAAAACTATATGTAACAGATAAGATTTTCTGTGGATGTAAATTGACATTATGATGGACAGCATTTGTAAAGTGATTGTAATGAAGATACCTCGCCGAAGAGGAAGCAGTTTGTTCTCCAAAATTTCTCGAGCATCAGTTCCTTCATCCATTAAATCAAGTTTGGTGATAACACCAATGGTTCTGAGACCTAAAACATTGTAAAAGTACAATCAATGGAAAACAGTTGTATAAATGCACTTCTTGTGTTGTGCTTAGCAGGACAGAAAGTATGTAAAAACCAGGCAGCCTTAATAAAAAATATTTTAATACATCAGTAAATTAGCCTTCACACAGATGTGAGACACAAAACCGGATATCAAACCTTATGTGGCCTGACGTCCCTCATCTATGTTGGCGTAATTGCAGCAAAACACATGGAGGTGGGCGACCTCCATGTGTTTTGGAGTTGTCCAGTGCTCCAACCACTCCGACAGGAGGTCTTCTCACCTTCAAGGTCTTCAAAGTTTCCATTTCCTGAGACCCCACTGTGGCCCTACTCAATTTGTTCCGGAATCTCTAACCCGCTATCAACTGCTATGTTTAGGGCCACAAAATGATAGCAACCAAGGCAGCCATAGCTCAACATTGGAGGGACCTTGTCCCTCTCTCCCTGACTAAAGTCAGAAATAAGGTCCAAACCAGAGGGGTTCCTAATATAACTCCAGAAACTTATTTCACCCGTTGGCTCCCGTAGGCGGAATTTGTGTCTGGAGATCTTGGTGGTGGGGCCCACTTACTGAAACCCCGGATAGTGGGGATTAGGCCCCTTTTACCCTGTTTTTTCTTGTAATTCTTAATTAGTCTGTGATGTGTACTCCTCAGTTTCTAACGTCATGTCGGTTCCCCTCCCCTTACACTGGGGTAGTTTTACTACACTTTATTGTTCCGTATGTTATTGTAACCCCGTTTTCAATTCAACCACTGAAGAAAATAATATCACATGGGGAGGTCTCAGACTAAGGAAACTGAACTTCAGAGTGTTTTCCATAGGTTCGCAAATTGTTCCATTTCTAAGTTATGGTCATATTTTCTAAACGCAGTCTTCTGTCACCCCCCAGCAGGTACATAATTTAGGCCATAATACAAGTTCAGAACCATACCTTAAGACCTACGCTTGCATCTGTGTGTGTTGTACAGAAAATATATTTTCTCAGCCTAGCACACACAGTTGACTTAAGCATCCAGCTTGAGTAAATCATCTTTCCTAATAATAAATACTAAAAATACTTAAATCCAGAGTTTGAAAATAAGAGTAAATTTAGGAGGGTAAGTTTCAAACATTATTGAGAGATGATGTTTCCTAACCCATGTCTGAATAACAGTGTAAAAGAAAAGCTGGTCAGTATCTGTGTACAATAAGGAAGAGTATTTTCTGTGCATGAATAGAATAACATTCATCTAACCTCCTCTGTAATTCATTGCTTTTATATTTTTAACTCTGAATCTGGTTCTTCATTTTTAAATCAATGTTTGTTTATAAAAAAAAATGAACCAATTCATTTTAAATCAACGTTAGTTGCTCATGTTTCGAAAAGATGAAAAGAAAAAGTGGTCAAAAACACCCTAATTTCTTATTTAAAATATTATGCATCACCTTTAATTTATGATGCAATTAGAACTTTTATTCCTTTCAAGCTTTTAAGTTAAATACAATTAATTTAGAAGCTTCCTGGGTAATGGTTAAATATATGCCAGGGCACACAGTGAAAGGAGCAATTGCCAATAAGTCTTTCAATTAAAGTCAAAAGCTCAGTGTCTGAATTTAAATGGCATCTCTGAAATAGAGTCAGAGGAAATGGAGACAAAATGCTTCTTGTTCTATTACAGAGCAGAACTTCATTCATATCCTCCAGAATATGCCGTCCGCCACGAAAGCACTACATTTCTTTAGCAATCTAAACATCACCATAAAATGGCAAAAAGGTATTGTATGAAAACATTCCATTAAAATACTGTATAAAAAAACATGGTTTCATGCAATACAACTAAATATTACCCCTCATAAAGGGGTTAAATCAATTAATTGTTTCCAAAAAGCCTCAGGTTTGCCCGGCTGATGGTATATATTACAGGAAGGGTATTAAGCTTAGAAAAATAGGCATCGGGGAGGGAATGGAGAGTGGAAGGGGTAGGTTAGGCTGTGAGGGATGGAGGGTTAGGATTGTGGAAGGGAGGCTTAGGGAAAGAATTAGGAAAAGGATTTGAGTTCGGGAAACTTATCTGTCGGCGCTGCGGCAGCCATCACAGTCAGTCTGTCGTGGTGCCCTATTTATCGGATTATGTGCTGTCGCAGTTATGTCGCCTGTGATATAGCTGTGGATGTTAGCAGCATTGACCCTCATTCATTTATAACACCATCCAAACATACTAAATACACTAAGTTCAGATAATAGCACTATAGGAATGTGAAGTAAGTAACTCAATGTATGCTATGGAAACAGTAGTTCCTAAATACCATGCCCATACCCAAATGTAACAAATATGAGTCTTTGAAATGAAGCATATTTTAGGTTTCATATAATATTGAAATTCTAAGTCAGATTGATGTATCAGTGGTACTCAACTGTTGGGGGAGATCCAGTCACCCACAATGGAATCAGGTCAAGTACTGCTCCCTCTATAATATAGATTTATAGCCACTATTATTAATTTAAATGGTTTTGAGGTACCCTTTTTACTGGTTAAAACAGTTGCTACCTCCTGACAACTTTGCCATCTTCCCCAACTACCACCAAACAGTGGTTCAAGTATCACCAGAAATTGGTACTTGTACAACCGGTTAGAAACACCTGGTTTAGGTTATTAGTACTTTGTAGGGTTTTAACCAACTAATACCTTGAGGATCTACTTCCTTGGAAAGTTTGAGGGCGTCCGAGTTGGCAAGGTCTGTGTTGGCAGGAGTAACACCAAGTATCAAGCAGTTCTCGCGAATGATGAACTGCATAATCATTTCTCGGATCTGACACTCAATGTCTGCAGGCTGATCTCCAACTGGAACTTTCGTGATGCCCGGTAAGTCAATCAGGGTCAGATTCAGCACTAAAAGAAAAATAAGCAGCTTTGGAATATGTGATGATTATGTAAAAGCAGCTATATACTAGACATGTACATACCATTTGGCGAGTATATCTTCAGGTTGATGGGAATTGATGAAATCCCTTTGTTAGTGCCAGTTGTTCTGTCCGTTTCCGCTTCAATCTCTTGACGAACCTCTTCAAAATCTAAGAATTTCTTTCCTTTGCAGTGTAAAAACTCTGCATATTCTGCATGATACAAAATAAAATTACAATGCAGCATAGATGTTACCTCAAGAAACAGTTCTTTACCTTTCTTTTATAATTGTGTGAGCGCCCAATATCATTATGGAGCAGGGGTGTCAGAACATTAGTAAGGATGGGGAAAAAACTTTTTTGTGTTTTGGAACTTCTTTTACCCCCATACACGTAAAAAAAAGTTAAATATGATATTATTATAATATATTTTATATATTGCAAATAAGGCTGTATGACTTGCTGTCACAGACTTACAAGGTGCCCCCTGCCATTATGTAAATGGAACACCTGTCATCATGTGAGCGATGCCCCCTTCATATTTGGGGGGTGAGCCGCCCTTTTCCTATGTTATGGAATCAGGTGAGGTACCCCTATTCCAGTCAATTACCCATTAACTCTATCCCTCCCTATAACCGGACTACAAGTATCTCCCCTAATTTTATTTGCATATTCTTACAGATAATCTAGCATTTGTTACATTATTATGACGATAATTAAAGTTTATGGGATATATTTACTAAGCGGTGAGATTGCAGTGGAATTGAAAAGTGAGGATGTTGCCCATAGCAACCAACCAGATTCAAGCTCTCAGTTTCATTTTACACACTGGAGAATATGAACTCAAATTTGATTGGTTGCTATGGGCAACATCCTTACTTTTCAATCTCACTGCAATCTCACCTATTAGTAAATATACCCCTGTGAGTTCAATTTGTCACATATGCCTTACAGGCATTAAAATATTTTATTACATACACCCTGTATCTGTCATAGAATCAAATAAACACAAGAACCTCCATAAACCTTGTTTTTGGAAATTTGCAAAACCAGGAAGGGGATGAGCATACTGTACAGGAAATTGTCATTCTTTGTTGGAGCTCGGCAGAAGATTTTGATTGATTTGATACTTTCTGTCTGCACATGCTCACTAGAAAATGATCCGTTTGAACGGATGCAAATAGTGTACATCCGTTCAAACGGATCCTCCATTGACTTCAATGTAAAAAATGGACGGACGTCTATAATCCGTTCACCTTCCGTTCAGTTGAGCGGACTGAAAATTACTACATGCTACGTCCAAGCCTCCGTCCAATGAACGGAAGGTGAACGGAAGTGAACTGAACTGATGCAAAGGGTGCTCAAATAAAGCAAAAATGTGTCCATAGGAAACAATGGTAGTCCGTTTGCATCAGTTCACTGTCATCAGTTTAAACTGATGAACGGACATAGTGTGAACAGACCCTAAAACCTAATGAGTTTTCCTTTCATTGTCCATTTCATTCTAAGCTTTGTGATCAGTATGGAACTGGATCTGTACAGAGAGAGAAGTATGGATCAGGTCCATTATTATTATAATTACTATGATCACTATTAATAACAATGCATTTTGGGAGATATGCATGTGTTCATTTACATGGCAATGGTACCTAATGGTATCGAACACAAAGCTTATACTTTATTGTACACCAAACCGGTTTTACTAACCAAAGTACATTTTTGGGAAGTTATCTTGAATGCAAAAACTTCCAGACATTAATAATAAACATAGAAAGAACTTTCTTACCTCTCTTACAAGTGATAAGCTGAAGGACCAATGGGCGTCTTGTCACAATGCCAGATCCCCTTGGAAGAAAGTCCCTAGAATTTTGCATTAAACAATCATTATAATTTTGTATGTGTTTTGGTCACCTCTAGGCTCTGCATAAATTATCCCCCCAGCCTGCAATATTACAGTATCATTTTATAATATATATAGGCGATATGCCTCCATAAACCATGGAGCAATATTATATAATTAAATAATGAGGAAAAGCTTTTCTAAGGGTAATATTCAGCTCAATGTTTGGTTTTGCCCTTACTACCAAACTTTGGACCAGTACGTAAGAATTTCTTTCCTAATATAAGTCACAATATGACCAAAGTTTTCACACTATTTATAACTTCTATTTAGACTACATTGTGCACTATACTGGACTCGCGCTACACATATGGTCATAAGGCTGCAATGAGCTTGGCTGCTTTGGGTGTGCACTTCTTGTGTTGTGCATGGCTGTCCAGACCTTTGGATCATAAGTACTGGAGGCTCGGTGCATGCACCTCTATGGATCAGCCCCCTATGACTACTTTGTAAGATATGAAACTTAACATTAAAATAAACAAGGATCCAAAACAATGCTCAGTCAATTCAACAGTGGTTCAGAATTCTATGTGTGATTTGTATACAGCATTGAGTAGCAATTTCAACACAGCTTGTCTATGAATTAAGACAATATACTAATTCAGAATCTTATTCTCTGATGATAGAAATACACATATAAAAACAGCATAAATTACAACGGATAAAAGGGACATGTTTGGGGACTGGGTAGTAGAAATGTTTTGTAATTGCTATTTCCACTTTCTTTGTAAGTCATTCACATGTTCTGAAATAAACAGAATTTATAACAACTATGGATTCCATAAAAGGATGACAAAATCAGATCACGAAATCTGCACTTTCAATTATTTATTTATTTAATACTGATTCATAATCAGAGTGTGCAGCAGCCATCACCAACTAGATGAAGCTGGAACTACAGTGTTAAGTGATAGAGGAGCACCATGCTTACATATAATATTCCATGTAGTTCAGTGTTCCTAACAATGGTTGGTAAATGGAGCGATTAGTGATAACACTTGTGTAGATTACATTCTCATTATATTATAAGCGTTTTGGGTGCCAGCACAAAACCGTATATAACTTAAATGTATCGCTGCTCTACAATACAGAAAATATGTAGGACTTGAGAAGACACTGATACTAAGCCTACCAGCTCATGAATGCTTCTATTGATTCAAGGACTGCAGGACTATAAAGACTTAAAGACTATTAAGCCATTGATAAATGTTTAACCCTTCTATTGCTTGTATTTAAGATGAGCTCCCGAGAAAGATTGAAAAGATGTTACACATGATGTATAGGCATTGTATATAGAATATGCATTAAATGATATATTATTAATATTCTACCATAGTGATAAATTGTGGTGCAACAATGTCAGTGAATAAAACTAGCATTTAATATGTGACTGCTGTGTAAAGATGCCTAGTATCACCTCTGATTTATGCTGCATATCACTTTACACACCAAACTCATTACCTGCCCACAAAGTTCTCCAGCACCGAGCTCTTTCCTGCACTCTGGCCACCCACGACGGCTATCTGTGGCAAGTCCAGGTTGCAGCTCTGCCCGATGGCACTGAAGGCATCCTGTAGACGATTTACCAGTGGAATAAGTTTCTCCATGTCCCGATTACCCATCATTACAGGTATTCAAGCTGCGGTGCTCTGGCTGTGGTTGGTGACTGTAAGGAGACTGGCGTCCCTGCTGTTGGATAATGCACCTGTAATGCACTTGCTTCACTGTGAAATGACAAATTTCCTTGTTCTGATCAGTTTTTCCTGGTCAAAATCTCACAGCTTACAAAATACAAAGCCCTGTGGGTAGTTTTCTTTGACGATAGGCTAGCATGAGACCACTGCATGCACTGTCCAACAAGCTCTCCATCCCCCTCCCGTCTCTGTCCCCTCTCTCCAACCACTCCACCACTCTCCCTTACTCCGGATCATCATCAGAAAAGACTTTGTTCAAGCTTTGCTAAAAGCCCATAGAACGACTCGCATGAAAGCGATAGTGAAGGGAATGTGTAATCAAGTAATAAGGATACTGTTCCAACCTATTTATCTTAGTTAATAAAATGTACACATTTTCAATAATAACTGCAAATAAGGGTAGTGATACAAACAATTCCAGAAAATAAATTATACATAAAGCGTTAAGCTATAAATGAGATATGCAGCTCACACAGCCTGGAATTTCAGACCGCTTCAGTCCTGCGCAGAATTATGGGCACTGAAGGGGCAATCCCACTAACTAGAACAAAATGCACATAGTGAGAGATATTGCACTCAAACAGTAAAACAGGGTACACCCTAGAATGATTATTGTGTATATTACACAATAAATGACCAACGATTCCCAGAGTCTGCAGAAGAATTTCAGTGTGTGCTGACACCCGATATTCAGACCACTCATTTACCAATCATCATTAATTCGGTACAGAGCCACCTAGTGGACAAGTATGTAATTGCAGCATATTACTGAAGCAAACGTTTCAGGGATAGCTTGTAGACCAGGGCCTAAATTCACTAAGCAGGGATTTCGAGCTCAAATTCTCCAGTATGTAAAATGAAGCTGAGAGCTCTAATCTGATTGGTTGCTATGGGCAACATCCCACTTTTCAAATCCCCAGCAAAATCTCCGCTTTATGAATTTAGGTCCAGTTGTTCTGTGTGCCTAGGCTCCCTGGGGTGCTGCAGAATGTTTTTTCTGAAGTGGTGGCTGGTATTGCTGAGAAGTGCAATCTTATTTCTTGTATAAGAGCTAAACAAGATTTGATGTTAAATAGATACCAATAGATACCCCCTATCACCATATCACCATTTAAATGGTTGAACTTTGAAATATCAGTTGTTGCAGAGTAGCATGCAAACCTCGAAACGCCTCAGGCTCATGTGAATTGGTACTCTAACAGCTGCAATTAAACAACAAATAACTATACTGATCACAAATCTCTTAAAATAACTAAACAGATGAATTATATCAAATCTATGCAATACAATTCTATACAATAGATAGAACCAGATCTAAACCTTGCTCCAGTGCCCCTTGTAACCCAGCCCTTACTGTACAAAACCCCTATCCACTTTTCAGATTCACATTAAGCTACTTATCACATGAGAAGGCATTTAATAATGAAATGCTGGATATAGCGGATTGTTTCATTAGAGAATCATAACTCTGGGTGAGTTAGTTCTCAATTTAAAAACATTTACATGTGATTATTATGGGACTCATTGTTTAGAGTTAGGACCCCTTTAGCAGAGAGGCAGGGGGCTTCTGAATTTCTGCATTATATTTTACAGATAGAATAGCACAATTGGTTACTGGTTAATTGCAGTGATGCTGGGGATTTTAGGGAAGACAGCTTCTAAACTCAGTGTGAACGCTCAGTTTACAAAAAGTCGGCTACTGAAAGCTGGTGTTCAGAGCCTGCTTAAAAGAAGGTGTTTAGCCCTTCTATCTGGCTTTTTCAGTAAGTGTAAACAGTACATAGCTGGCTTTCCTTTTCCATTGTGTCCAGCGCTGTGTCCATCGCTGATTGGCTCACACAGTTGGCTATTTCCAGCACAACAATGCCTGTCTCTCCCTCCTCCCCTCATGTAAAAAAAAACAATCACAGCATATTTAGAGCAATCATGTGTACTGGTAGCAAAAAGCAGGGTTCAATATCAACAGTGTGGACCCTGCCTTTCATGCACCTGCAGTTAATTTACAAATTGATTTGAGCAACCCCCACTATGTGTAAATATGGAAACATATCAGAAATCTGTATTTGGTCAATAGATCTGAAGTCAAAAACAACATAAGAAAAATAAAGGGAAAAAAAAAAAAAAATATCCAAACCATTTTTTATTTTGAGTGGCACATACGTAGTACCCATAATACAGACCGCTCTCCTATTAATAATAAATGTCCACAGCATATATTGGCTTGCAGTATTTACATTTGCCAAGAAAGCTTTAAAATCCATCAAACAATACGCACTTCCTTAAACATGTCGGCAAGCACAAAGGTGTCATCCCACAGAGTTCCAGGCCTCTTTATCTGGTTCTCGAGTAGCTTTGCAGACGCCTTTAAATCGTCAGGACTCATTTTTAGCTTAGAGTTCCGGCGGCAAAATAGAATTTCATTCACTTCTTCTTCAATCTTTTGAGTATAAATCACAGGGAACACATCACGGATACCATTAATGACCTGTCCCTTCAGCACAGGGTCACGGCACACTAAATTTAGGATAAATACCCCTGAAAGAACAAAAATACATACAAATGTTAAAAAGAAAAAAAGGATGTAGAAAATCAAAAACAGCTCTATGGGCCTGCATGTAAACACACCTCAACCAGTCAGCAAAGAGATTCATTTATCACAATAATGAAATGATAACAATATATGAAACATAGTTTTGAAGAATTGAACAAATGCTCTTACATTAGGATGAGGTTACATTTTATTCTTTTCAAAAAAATATGTATGTGCAATAAACATAGCTCCTCGCTATATAAATATTAAGGTAAAACTATTATTTACAGTGTGCGCATCTCTCCACTCAGGTACAGGTAGCATTTCCACTTGGGATGGAAATGCCGAGGCTGAGGAATAAGGTCTGTCATTAAGTCATGTTCTAATCCTGGGCACCAGAAATCTGGACCTGGGGAAGGGGCCAATTAGAGGAGTAACTAGGCATCCACTCCTGCAACCCAATTAGAATGCAGTTTTAGCAGGCATTTTATAGGCGTGCATAGGTGGTGTTGCAGTTCCAATGCACTCCATATTATCATGCAGTAAATCCCCCATCAAGACAGAGGCACTTTTTATTGACTACACTTGTGACAGCCTGCTACCTTTCATGTATTAAATACTTTGTTGCAAAGTCTCCGGAGTATGTATGTATTTAAGACTGCTTTATTTATTAAGAGATTGGTTGCTATGGGATATTGCCCATAGCAACCAATCAGATTCAAGCTCACATTCTCCAGGATGTTAAATGAAACTGAAAGCGTTAATCTGATTGTTTGCTATGGGCAACATCCCCACTTTTCAATCACCCTGCGATTTCCCTGCTTAGTAAATTTAGGCCTGAGGGTCTCTACAGCATCTTAAAGCCCCTGTTGTACAGCTGGATCAGTCAGAGAAACTCGAGGTCCACGCACCAGTCACTATACATCAGGTAGTGCNGTAATAAGACACCCATGTTTTGTCTCCATCTACTCACCGTCATCTTTAAGGATGTTGTGAACATTCTGAAGAAAACTTTTCTGCACAAAAGCTGGAGGTGGGCAGCTCATACCAAGGCTAAGGTCTTTACTATCCACATCAAACATCACTACNTCATAAGCAGCATTCCCTGGGAACATAGGAAATAAAACCATGAAGTTTCCCCATTAACATACTAAAGTGCCAAGACCTAAACAATAGAGACATACTGACAAAATGACAGAAACTAGAAGTGCAAGTCTTTAGATTATTTCCAAACTAGGCTTTAAATATTGTAAAATATAGAGGCACTTTAAAATAGGGGCTCGACAACTACAAAACACTTACCTTTGTCTGCCAGGCCATTTATATAAACTAGGCCGTCGGCAATGTGAACCCTCATACGCTCGTCTTGAGAGAAACCGAACCACTGACAGGCCACATCCAGTACGGAAGGGTCAATCTCAACAGCCTCAACTTGTGAGCCCAAAAAATAGTCGTGAATAAAGAGCGATAAACTACCACCACCCAGTCCTACCACCATAACAGATATGTGATGGTCTGTAAAAGAAAATCATAGGAGAGGTTATACTGTAAAAACACAAAATGATCTTATGTGAACATGCAAACTGTAGAAATGATTAATATTAGAATGGACCTACTGTTTATCATGTGTACATTATAAAGTACAAGTGAGATGTTGGCCATAGTAGGCCATCAAATTTAAGTTCCCGCTTTCCTATTACATACTGGAGAGCTTGAATCCAAATGGTTGTCCGCAGGGGGGAAGGCTTGACACTCTGCAGCAGTCCAGGTATTGCCAAACTACAAGTCCCAGCATGCTTTAGTTGATACCTGTCAAACTACAAGACCTAGCATGCTTTGCCAGGTATCAACTATGTCTATGCAGTCTAAAGCATGCTGGGTCTTGTAGTTTGACAGGTTGCCTTGGTCTAGGGTTCTTTTGCCCTCAGTAAGTATTGTGAGATTNAGTTGCATAACGAATATTCACGTTCTGAGCACTAGAGGGAATGAAATGTTTTCCTTTTTTATCCCGTGACTTTTAAATGTAAGACAATATTTCCTTAATTTACACAAACATTACAATACAACAGTTTTACAAGAAGGCTTATGCTGTGGGAAATGCGTAGTGATACCTGGCAGTACTCCTGGGTTGGAAAGAAGTGCAAGGCCTGAGATCATTACTTTATGATGCTCACAGCACAGGTAGCTCTTATCAATCACATGGCAGCTTGATGTCTCTACTTTCTCAGCTGCCTTTTGCTGCTTCTTCTTCTTGTCTTTCATGTTTTTTTTCTGACCTAAATAAAAAAAAAAAATACACAAAACACATCCATAGAGAGAACGGACCTGTAAGCTATACATCTGGTGAATAAATCAAACCTTAATACAGCTGATATTAAATCTTACCACGCTGATGGTTACTTGGAAGGAGTCTGGCCTCNGACTGGATGACATTTTGGTTGCTGAGGAATATGAGACGCCTGAAATAGCTATCTCCGTCTCCTTTAACATCCTCCACCACATATTCCCCGCTCAAGTCACTCATGCCGCGATTCTGAATTGTCCGAATCCCAATGTCTCCACCAGCCGATAAAAAGGGAATCTGGCAAAACATATAATCAAACAAAAGTCAAACTGAGAATCGCTTCGTACATACATACATGTCACCTCTTACATAAAACATGCTACTACTACANGCCAGCACTGAATGAAAGAACTATTACATAAGACATACATCAAATATTCATACCAGGAACTTCACATTTTATACCAAGCAAGTTACCGCCAAACATTGCCCCTATATATTTTCACCAAGACATCCGATTGGGTCCATTTTAAACAGAGGTAAGTATTAAAACATTATTTGTGTATCATGACANCTGNCAATCCTATGTGACAAATGAACGTGGAGATGGAAGTGGTTCAGTGAAGTGAAAGCCAAGGGCCACCAATCACCTACTTCACGTATCACAGTTGCACCCCACTAGCGTCCCATAGCTCCTGGCCTGCAACTGGGAGATGATCTCTCAGAGGAAGTCACAAACCCATGCACATGTGGTTGNGACCCACTCTGGGGTCCTGACCCACAGTTTGAGAACCGTGGCTCTAATCCATTGGAACTAAACTTTCTTCTGTTTATATATGAATAATATGAACTATCATTTGGTCATTTTCTATACCTGCTTGTTATCCGGTAANCCTGGAGGAGCCAGATCTAACACTTTTGCCGATAGCTCGGCCTGTATGGCTTCCATGCTGGCATACTGTTGATCTCTATGCAAAGCCACAATTATGAGACGACGGAACCCAACGCTTCCTGCCAACTGTCTCCTTCCTGGCTCTGACCCGAAAAGCCACTCCGTTTCTCTTCCTTGCGGGACTGGAAACGGGTAGGAAAATGTTATGAAAGTTAATGTCGGCTAAACGAAACATTTACTACATATAACAAGATAGACGTGTAACAGGCACATCCCACCAGAGGAAGAGAGAAAACACTCACTGATAAATATAGCAAAGTGATTGGAGTGAGAGAGCCGTACAGCTGGAGAGTCCACTACATAAAACGTGTAGCGCGTTTTTCCAGAGTCTCCATCACATAATTCCAATGACACCTCCTGGGAACTCTGGTTCTGGCTTAGGCGGTTACGGATTAGAGAATAATGTTGTCGTTGCTTTACAGCTTCCATTAACTCAGCAGGGTTTCCGCATCGTGCAGGCTTTACACCTTCCTCTTCTGACATCATCTCCAAGACCTGGGGGAAACCGGGCATCTGGCGAACTTTGGTCATCACAAACACAAACACGGGCAAGGGAAACTGGCTGCCAGTCTCCCTGCNGCTGCCTTCTAAGACCTGGTGAACCCGCACCATCCACCCGCCTTGAGAGAACTGNGACACCAGCATGTCCAACACGTGGTCTTGGGCGAGGGAGACGCAAAGGTAACGTCCACCAAACTGAAGGACGCGNCCAATTTCTGCCAGCAACTTCCTAGAGGTCTCCAGAGTGCCTTCTTCAGTATCCGATAGTATCGCATCCAATGTTCCCTTATCTAGAACAGCTTGAAAGTGAGAGTCGGCAAATGNGGTCTGCGTGGCATCCATTACTTGGTAAGTCATATGGGGTCGTCGGCTGGCATTACGTTCAATCATCTGGCGAATGACCACCTCACTCACATCAATATTGGACAAATTCTGGCAGCCGGCATCATAAAGCCGCTCGCTGAGCTCTGAATTCCCACAGCCCACAACCAATACCTGCGGAAAGAAGCACAGTCACTATGGGAGAAAGATAAGAAGTCATGACTAAAGCTGGCCATACACTATAAGATAAATTGTTCCAATCAAAGTCATTTTCAAGAGTGGGCAAAACCATGTTGAATTGCAGGGGGGGAGGGGTAAAATGAATGTTAGTGTTTGCATGCAGGGAGAATACTTTATTGTTGCATGTTGCACACAGATACTGACCAG